>VURO01049945.1:51495-65672 GCA_015108175.1 Pelvicachromis taeniatus | reverse complement strand
ACCAACCCCCCCTCCCCACCCCCCCGGACCCCCCCGGGGGCCCCCCCCCCCCCCCCCCCCCCTTTGTACCCACCAGGGGGGACACATGAGATCTGCCTTTTCCTTCATAAATCAGTGCGCTCATGGCTGCCAGCAGCACTCCCTCTGCACTCGAGCGCTGAAGGTGAAGTCATACATCAATACAGCAGGGGATATGGATGTGAGCGTTCACACAAGCAATTTTTGCTGCCACAATAGGAAATGTATTGGTACGCGTGCAAACCAAAGCCTCATTAGACTGTTAGGAGCAGTCTGTTTAAATGTCAGGCAACGAGGAGAAGGTATTTATGCAGCTGTGTTCAGGTGCCCTAACTGAGAACTAGTAAATAACTGACTAAAAGGGGAGAGCAGTGTAGCAGCAAACAGCGTGTAAAAATGCTCATTTAAGACTCATTCCAAATAAATCCTGTAATCTGCCACATGCCTTGCTGCTTTAAGACTTTTAACGCAGTTATAAAAGATTATCTGATAAGATCTAAGAGAAATAATGGCAAGTAAATGCTTCAAGTGTATCATAATGCTGTCTGCTGTAGGCAGTTCACACAGCAAGTTAAGAGTCGGTATGGCAGCAAAGCTGGGACAGCCCTCCTGTAGTCTGAGTAATGTCCTGTTCAGGAGATCCCTGGGGCCGCAATCTCTCCATCTCCCTCTCACTGCTGCTTCCAGAGTCACAGTAATGTATGGCAATGTATGGTCAATGACAATTCTCTTTAAACATCAGAAAATTAAAATGTACTAGTAGGTTTCTAAAATAGACCAATCTCATATCACTGTACAAGAAAAGAATATTTTCCTCTTTTCAAGGGTGAAAAAAGTCAGCATTTGAAAGTCAGCAGGGTTGGTGGTGATTGTGTTTAAAACTTTTTGTGCTCACATCAGAAACCAAAGTTACACATTACCATCATTACAAAAACCTCTGTTAGGTTTAAACACTAAAAATTAGTCATCTGAGCAAAAATACACTGATTCAATACAGTTCCTGTAAAAATACATGACTTTGAAAGTCATGCTGACTGACAGAAAAATTTGTCTTCGTGAACACAAACAAATAGATTGTGTTTTCATGATTATTTGCTATTATTTTACATCTGGTTTCTTTTACAGTGTGAGTGTGCTTATGAGGGCCATCAAGATTCATTTTGTCCCTTGGACTTGGGAGAGGGTTATATATGCAGCTGCTACCTAATTACAGCATTTGGAGAATGCACTTCATAGCTAACTAACATGTGAGCTCTGTGTGTGTGTGGGGAGCGGCTACTCAACATCTACAGGGCAAAAAGAACAGTAAGAGCCACTCAGGACCCATTATAACAGTGTTTGATGATCAATTTCACGCTTGGACCGCAGTGTTGTTACATCACCAACGTCGATGACACGGCCCCTCTTTATCCCGCAACCCATGAATGCTATTGTAACGCAGGCATAGCAACAGGAGAAGGTTGGGGAGGTGTAGTGGGGCTGTGGCCTCAGTAGCTCTGGCCCTGAAGCCACCTGTCAGGGAGGCAGCTTGCTAGTTTAAAGAGGGATCTGTTACGCCCGAGCTAGTGGCACAAAAACAGGTCACCTGAGCTCTGGCTTCTCCTCCCAGCTGGGATACCATGTGACTATGCTGGTCTCCTGAGCCAGGCAGCTTTGTCTCTGGTGTCTGGGCACCACACATGTGAGATCTCCAGAGACCAGGCTGCAGCTACACAGCTTAGCCCCACATGGTGAACAGACAGTTACTACACAGAGGTGCTACTGTTTCAGGGAATTAATGTTTGGAGATAAGAGAAGGGCACCAATACAAGAGGAGCTCTTCTTTCTGCCTTGTCAATACATCAATACACCAACAGATATCCTGTGCACTTGTCTGCCTTCTTTATTGTCTTTCTCTCTCAAATTAGTATGCTGAAAAAAATAAAAATCTAACAGGTTTGCACTCTGTGTGACTTTTTGATGGCACAAGTCTGCCTTGGGGGTCAGGGTGAGAGGAAAGGTGCCTCACCTGAGACTGCCATGTCTCCATGCTGCTTGGCCAGAGTGCTCTGTCCCTATGGCAGAGGGAGAGTGGCACCTCACCTTGCCATCTCGGTTAACACAGTAAACAAACACACGCTTTCCTGCACAAGGCCAACAGGCACACACAGAGCCAATCGGGAATTTAACACTGCCTGGTACGTTATTCTGTAGACAGAGGGGAACGCCACAAAAAAAAATAAAAAAAAATGAGTATTTGAACAGAGGCCTTTGCTCCTTTACAGGGATGAGCAAGACGGCTTGGGATTTTGTGTATTAAGTAGCACAGACTAATTAGCCATGATAGGGCCTTCTAATTCATCTAGTAGTAAAAACACCTCCACAGAGATCTTTTAACAGTTACTCTTATTTTGAGGCAAATTGAGTTCATTACAACATCAGACAGTACACTCTCAGACGTTTGGAGGGGTTGTGTCATGCATTATTCCTCTTGGCCTTACACTTAAGTCTGTACTAAGGTGGAAAACAATAAAAAGTGCACATACAGGCAAAATACGACCTGACCGTCTTGATCCACCCCGCAACACCCTAAAAGGAAAACAACGCACAGCCAAAAAAATCCACTAAGAGGCAACGTTATTCTGAGGAATGACAACAGTGGGCATGTACTGCTACTGAGCTCATTTCCAATACTATGGCTTTCGTCACAGGCCTATGCAGTGGGGTATAACAGAAAATTGCCGTAGGTTGACTTAAAGGCTGAGTTAGGTAGGTTTTTTTATGTTGTCATGTAAATATGTTCACTATAACCTTCAACTGTTTTGATTCATACTTTAGTATATGAATATTAGCAATGTATGGCCCTTTCTTTGTTCGATGTAAGTCACTCTGGCCTTGATTTAAAGTGGGTTGATAATTTATTGAGAAACACCTGATGCTTTCTCCAACTTGGAAGATGTACTACTTTACACAACGTAACAAAATGATCAGGGGCAAAAGACACAAAAAAAGGCATTTGAGCTGAACAAAGTGCCAAAGTTTTTCCCACAGTGTGAAGTAGATGAAAGGACAGCTGTGCCATGAGCTCAAAACTGTAACCCGGAAACTGGCTTTGAATCGTTTCCCTCCACATTTTAATTTTTAATTCAGCAGAAAACTAACGCACAAAATTACCTTGTCAGACATGTAAAATCGAAGCCTACACGGAACATATTAGCATTATAGTTAATTTAAAACATATCCTGTTACATGGGAAAGTACTGAGGCGGTATGCAAGACTGCTATGTGACACGATCCAGGCAATGTTTTCCTTACTACCAAATACTTGGCATTAAGTGTTGCGCAACTGTACGGTATTATATTATGTGAGAAAACATAAATATCACTCCCACACTGACTGAGACATACCCGGATTTTTTACAGCATCTAATAAAACTGATTTCATCTGAACATAAAGTGCAAAAGCATGGCTGTCTCTTGTGACTCTGCACTTGCACCCACCAGAGGAGATTCACTATTAGAAGAAAGAAAGAAAAAAACATGTAGGGCTTCATTTACTTAAGCTCAGTGACAAGAAAATACAAAGTCAAAGCAACATTCTCTGGCTTAACTACATGCAGAACAATTTCCCCTAAACAGTTTCTCAGCCAGGAAAATTCCTGCATATGTATTTAAATTTACAGTACTACCCATCAGTTAACATATTCAGACCCTTAAAACACTATGTGCACTTCTGTCACACTAAAAAGAACGAAGAGGAAATGAAACCCACTAGGGTGATGGAGAAACTGCATAATATTGTTTACGGATCTCAGGTGAGATGCGGCAAAAAGTGCACGTCTTCTATCCTATGTCCTTTGATGTCGTTGCATTTTTCCGCCGTTTTGAAAACTTGGAAAGTATACCAACATGCTCCTCCTATGTCAAACAAAAGTAGAGATAGGTGTCGGATTTTCTGTGGTAACAGTGCCCAGTATTAAAACTCAAGCAAATCGCCCAAGAAGTGACGCACGTTACAGGGGTGCTTTCTTTTCCAATTCGTTTCGGAAACAGGAAACAGCACCAGTAATTATTACCACAACAAGGCAAAAAGCGCAGTGATGCGCGTATGATCTGGATTCTTTCACGCTATTATAAGCCTAACTTAAATACAAAATAAATAAATATCATGTGTTGTGCAGTTGCTCCTCAGTGAGTACGTCGGCGCTGCAGTCAGTCCCCGTCGATAGGGGTGTGGAGGGTACAACGTTGCTATTATGTTACCACAACACCCTGGCGCTGTCGCCATTTTCATAGCGCTTTTTCTCAGGACGGCGAGACAACCGTGTAGCCAAGGGAGCCTCGCCATGGGAAGAAACCCCCCCAAGAATGCATTCAATCGCCTCTTTCACACACTCTACCTTGAGTATCACTCTGTCGGTACAATTTTTGTGTTGTTACCAGTAGGGGTTTGCGTGAATTCGTCGAAAGCGAGGCCAGCGAGCTAATCGGCTAGCACTGGCCTCTAGAAGTGGAATGTTAGAAGGCTACATGAGAGGAGCAAGGCCTTTTTATTTTATTTGAATGTTAGCTGAAAATATGGGGGCTCTCTTCAAATCTGTGTCGTGAATAGAGGCCAAAAATAGCCTCTGAATGTAACGACGACAAACGGCGTACAGTTAGCACAGCAAGCTAGCCGACACGAATTAATACGGTGCCTGTCAGACAGGAAAGAGCGACAACATCCGCGTTAAGACACAAAAACACTACCACCAAAGCTGATTGTGCATTCACACGGTTATGCCAGGTGAGGGGAAAGCGACACATTTCCTTAATTTGTTTAATTCTGCGTAGCTTCAATCGCCAATAGAGATGGAGTATATGGGGCGAGATGCCCAAAAGGAACATCCCCTCCCCCACGCTTTGCAGCATTTGAACCCAATACACCCTGAATCTAAATTAAGTGATCATCGCGAAATGCACTTCTAAGTCAGAGTGTAACAAAAGAAGAGTCGCCAGTTTCTCTCCGTTTGACATCGGACGTGCTCTCGACTTCTTTATAAAGCCTGCGAGATTACTGCGTAAGAACAACTTCATAAAAATCGATGTAGCTGCATGTAAAAACGCTTTATTTTCTTTCGGGGCTTTTTTCAACGCATGAACGGAAATAATGTTTCCGTTCTATGGGTAAAGAGATGGGAGATGCCGCTACTGCGACGGATCCAAGCTAAAAAAAAAACAACTCATGAAATAATACCGTTTTCATTGAGTTATCGCATCTGCTGATAGGCAGTACATGTAGTAGTTTAGCTGATTAAGAATAAAGCGGTTGTATTCGGAGGACATATTATTTACACACACAAAAAGGCACGAAAGTGTGCGCAATATGGCCCGCAGTGTCACTGTGTCAAACTAGACAAGAGACTCCTATCTGGCTCCATTTATCCCAAGACAACGTGTGAAAAACGGTTGTAAAACCATCGCTTTTAAAGATTTTAAAGGCAGTTCACGGTTGGCAGCCTTGAATGTTGTTGACTGGACGAAGGGCTGTGAGGCACATTTGTCTCAATGTTTCTGGTGTTATGGCAGATTTTTTTTTTTTTCTAAAACAAGGTGATCACTCGTAAATAATATTTACCTGATAACTTTGTATGACGTCTCGTGTATTACCCCACTATCAACGAGTAGTCAGTGTCAGGCTAATTTGAGCTAGTAGCATGCGCTAGCTAGCAAGTGCTGTTGGCTTGCGAACTTGATACTCACACAGCCACTTGCGTCATTTATTTAGCAGCTTTTAAAAAAAAATATGGTAAATATGAACGAAAAACTTTACGACCTAACGGTGTCGAGCAGCCCGCCTTGGAAGCTAAACTCAGCTGGTACTACACTTACGGTTAGCCAGCATCAGCATGATGTGACTGGCCAGCTAACTAAAAGCCAACAAATACCCCCTTTCCAAGTCGGATTTAACAAGCACTTAATGCAGTTTACTCACCGTTTTATATCCACTCTGGAGGATCTGAGTAGCGAATAAGGGGATCTGGGTAAGACCCCCGTCGCTTTCCACACAGCTTCCACAACCAAAACAATACTTCTGTCCACACACACTGCGGATCTCTGGCCAAGGTTTCAAATGTTTGTATTTTAACGTGTCCTCTAAAGACTCCTCTTCTGAGGGGGGGTTCCCTTGCCTCTTGTTTTAACGCGGAGACACCAAATGTAGCTAGAAAATCTATTCGAAACCGCTAAAACTGTGCTCTAGTCAGCGGAGACTTTTAGAAATTAGATCCCCTCAAAACCAGTCTCTTTTCCCTTTGCAAAAATGGCGGCCCTGCCAGGACTGCCTAGACTCCGCCTCTTCTCCGTTCCTCCCTCCCTCTCTATCGCTAAACCCAAGCTCCGCCTCCACACACTGCGGGGCTACATTACCCAATTCACAGGGGCGCCGTGACCGTGCTCGCCGCGCGTCCACCTCCGCGATTCCTCAAGAGGGCTGCCATTTGTGTCGGTAACGCTACGGAGTAAAGTTATCCTGCGCTATTTAGACAATGCCCGTCAAATTAAAACGGACAGTAGTGTCTGGAATAATTTTAAAATGCAAATTAAATTTGCAGAATTTCTGAACGAGAGCGCGTGTACCTTTTTCTTTTTTAAATATCTTATTTATAATGCCAGTGCTATCTCCAAGATCGGGTTTTGAAAGTGAAGTCAGCTGTGGGAATGCTGTTATCTTGAGGTTTTGTTTAAACTAATTGCTCTTTTCCCCTCCCGTTTGCTCCTCTTCCTCTCAGGATAAGAAGAAGCGATAGCCTGCAGCCTGTTAATGGGGATTTTACCTCAACACGACCCCACATAGGAAGTTAACGTCAAGTGCAAATGCAACAGTAGCTATAACTTAGTAGTTTGCTTTTCTTTTGCTGTTATATTTGTTTTATAATTAACACAAAGTAACACCTGAGCTGTCTGAGTAGATCAATCTACATTTTTATTATTAATTTACAAAAAAGTATATAAATAGCCCAGCCTGTTAATGAGGCTTTTACCTCAACCCGAGCCCAGATAACAAGCTCATGTGCCAGTTTTTGCCAGTATTTTTTTTTTTTAATTTGTTGGTAATAACCACTTAAAGCAACAGCTGAGCAGTCCTGAGTAGGTCAATCCACACTTTTATTATCGCGTCTAAAACAAAACAACATAGATATAAATAGCCTGCATTTGCAAAATCCTTTATTTTACCCACTAGCACTGGCTGAAAAGGAGCACCCAAATCCGCTACCCCAACTCAGTAGGAGGCAACTAAGCTGTTATGTAACCCCTTACACAAGACATTTTCTATATTAAACTGATATTAGGAATGAATAGCCTGTGAAACATAGCACACTGACATTTTAATCATGGATAACTAACAGCTGGTGAGCAGAATACTTCGAGGGCCTTATAGTTAATAAACTTGCAAGAAATCCGTAAGTAAATACAGATTTAAAGGTTTGGAGGACACATAACGTAGACTTGCACAAATCTGAATTACTCTTCATTTTTATTTAGTATTTAGTAGTGGATGTCCGTTTTATGACCGGCAATTATTAATAAGGAGACAGTTAACGACCCGTTTTTGATTTATTTATCTTTGGGTGTAAACTGTAAAAATAATCAGTGCACTTAGAGATTCTAGCAGTTTCCCCACGTATTTTATTATGATTGTAGAGAATCTGTTTCGGCCCCCTGTCCAGAAACATGTCTGTAGAAATCCCTTTGACATCATATATTCACAGAGGATGTTCTCATCGTTTCCATTTATCCACCCTCCCCCACTCTAAAACCGCATCCATTCGCGCATGCGCCCTCTTGCAGGACCGCTGCAACGGCTGGTGCTCGGGCAGACGGGCTCGTTTGATAAAAACTCGGGGGGAGGACGGAGGCAGAAAATTCTAGCAACCTTCACCCGCTTCAAAACGGAAATGCTCGTAAACGGCTAGAGTGGAGGTTACAGCGATTAATCTGCCCCTGTCTGTTTTATTATTTTTTTTCTTGGAGAGGATGTCATGTATGCCGTAGTGTCCATCAGCATCGTGTTGTCGGTCCGAAGACGATCCAATCTCTCCTATGTTATGACGGTGGCGAACAGTTGGTGGGGGATTAGCAGTGGTCCATAAGCAACTGATGAAAATGGTCATTTTTGAGAAATGGTTGGTTTCTGATGACATCATGCAGTTAGTATTTGTGGGCGGGCTCTGAGCTGCGAGGGGAGAGGGGCGCAACCGGAGAGCAGCTACTATCAGGGCGCCATTAGGTAACAATGTCAAATTAAGTGTGCGTGGTGTAAAGAAACGCCGAAATTACCACTTAACAGCGATGAGATTTCTGTGTACACCGTGTGGAAAAGGACTACCAGCAACAAGCGATAAGCGGCAGCCTCCTTCTCTGAAATGAAGTCTGTTGTCGTTTGAGAACAAGATGGCGTCGATGACTTTTTTTTTTCTGTTTGCACTCAGTTCGAGCACTTCTGGGCGGCGGCGCCTTGCGCGTTCTCGCCAGTGTGGTATTATTTCCTGTTTTCGTATCCTGCAAAGTTCAAGTTCTGGTTTATTTTATAGGCAAACCAAGGGGTACATATATGGTTTTACGTTTGTTTGTGGCTGATGGACATAAAGTTATTTTTTTTTCCGCCACGAAACATAACGTATGAACATCATTGTCAGTGCTGGTGATCTTTAGTTACACAAACACTTCTTTTGCCTCTGTTTGCACACCAACAAACACGTCAACTTCTAAAAGTGATTACGTTTCATTTGTAACGCAAAAACATTCAGCTACACCACCACGCACTACATCTGCTTAGCTTTTGACCCCATCTAGTGGCACAGGCAGGGGACTTAGCCTTTCATCTAGCTTTCTATAAAGTGGAAATTACATTTAATCAGGGGGGTTTTTTTGGGGGGGGGGGGGGGGTAGTCTGATGTATTTCAGTTTTAATGTAGAACAGTAGTTTGATCAAATGATAATACGAGTAACCTACTTTTTGCGTCACTGTCATCATGTATTAGTTAAAATTTTCAGCTAAGTCTTCTATTTACATAAAGAGAAAAGTAATTATTCTAAAAAAAATCCCAGTGTCTAAGATTGCCAAATCATAACTCGTATCATTCGTGACGAACACCCTCATTGGTTTACTTCACACCAGAGCCTGTGGATTTTTTTTTAAAAAGGAAGTACTCATAATTTAAGCTCCGAACCACCATATAATCAGAAGCATCTGGACTTTAAAAAGATGAAACCTTATCTACTCAAAAGAAAGGCATTTCTTGTAAGGCTGTGACCATATTAGATTAACAAAGAAAGGAATAACAAAAGTGTTATTGTAGTACAAGTGCACGGAAGTGGCGAGTTAATATGTATCCATAATTATACAACAGTGTACAAACATGGCAGGATGTCCTTCCCTGAGCTTGGTTCTGCCAGGGGTTTCTTTTTGTTAAACGGGAGTTTTTCTTGCATCATTGGATTGCTGGGGCTTTTTTCTAATATTGTAGGGTTTCAACCCAACAATATAAAGCATCTTGAGGTGACTGTTGTTATGAATTTGTGCTATATTAATGAAATGTAATTGAATATGAAACTGAAACACAATGACCGGTATGTGAATATCGTAACATTACTAATTTACTCGAGTTAGCAGCAGTGTGGTGGCTCGAACCATATAAAGTGAGACCAGTCCTTTGTTTTTATCTGACAACAAAACAATAAATAAAACAAACCTTATGTTTTTTATGTGTTATTGTGATATAAATCTGAGATAATTTAAGAATTCTTCATGCGCTTTCTAGTGTTATGATTTTCTCCTGAATGTATCATTTCAGCCTCATTGATTTATTTATCTATTACAATTAAATCTAAAATGGCCCTGATGGACCAGTGTACTCATGACCTAAATGAAATGTCGTTTATTCAGTACCTGTGAGCATGTTTTGTGTGTTATTTTCTAATTGGGCGCTAATGATGGAATTAGTGTCACTGCCGTTAGGCTAATACAACCTGGAGAGGATGTAGGCTAAATACAATATCCGTTTTTCTTATTATTCATGTCCAAACCATCTTAGCCTTGCCCCTGTGATCCTCAGCTGTCCCTCTAATGTTCTCATTTCTAATCCTCTCCATCCTCCCAACAAAATCTTCAGGTTTTCAACTGTGCCACCTCCACTTCCTGTCTTTTTGTTAGTATTAGCATCTCCAAACCATACATCATAGCAGGTCTCACTACTATCTTGTAAACCTTCCGTTTTTACTCTTGCGCTATCCTTCTGTGTCAAATCACCACTGACACTTGCCTGCACCCTCTCCACCCTCACGCCCCCTTTTTCACCTCTATTTTGCCCAGGTATTTAAATTTGTCCACCTTCACTACCTCTAGTGCCTCTTCACTTTTCACCCTGGTTCACTCTCGTTCAAATGCTACATTGTAATTAGATTAAAATGTAAAACTTTGAACATTACTACAACCCAAATATAATCGGAGGATGTCACTGCCCAGCAGGGTAAAACGTCTTTTGCCTTGTCAACAGAAGGGGGCGCTCTGAAATATAACACCCCTAACTTTCTGTCCAATCAGAGCTGGCGTTGTTTGGAGGTTCCTTGTTGACAAGGGGAGAAGGTGACTTCTCAGCTAGCGCAGTTGCACCTGGTCTAGAGCTTTACGGAGTCCTAGAAACGCTGGATTTTTGATAGAAAAGCAGCCATGTCTTCATTTGGGAGGGCACTGGGAGTCCTTCGGATTGGAGCGCGCCTGCTTCGGCGCGAACCCTCGAGAATAACGAGCAGAAAGTAAGCCCTTAGCACGCTAGCTACTCTGTTAGCTTCAGGGGTTAGTAGCTAGCACGTCGACACAACCAGCGAAGTGTCAAAGTAGTTAGGTTGCTTTCTGCTTTATGTAACTTGAATTAATGTGTGCCTGTTAACACTTTGTGTGTCAGGGCGAGTGGCGGACCGCACATTGAGCCACAGTACAGACAATACCCGCAGCTGACTAAGAAGCAGAAGTTTGAGTCGGAGTTTATCAGCGGTGTCATGTGGTTCTGGATCCTTTGGCACTGCTGGCATGACCCTGATGCGGTTTTGGTGAGTAAACACGATGTAAACAGTAGTTATGTTAAAATGAAGGATGGGTGTAGTCCAGAATAACACCGCAAAACCGGGTAAAAGCAGGCAGAATCACAGAGGCCTATGTGTATTTATACATACAGTTCTGTTAAATAGTAATTGATACCACTGTTAAATAATTTCATTAACTGTCATTAATCACATTTTTTTGTGAGAACAACATTGAAAGAATCGCATGCTTACTTGGTTCAGTTAAGTGCAGAGTTTCTGATTTACCGATAAGCAAGCGATTGTGTAAAAATGGCATCCATGGGAGAGTCGCAAAGTGAAAACCACTTCTGAATAAAGACAAGTCCCGTATCACATTTGCAACAAACACTTGTTTAAGGAATGAAATAAAACTACATTTTATATTTACTCTGGTTATTTTTGTCTAATATTAAAAATGTATTTAAACGGAAACATCTAAGTGTGGCAAATATGCAAAAAATAAGAAATCGGAAGGGGGTAAATACATTTTCACATTACTGTAAGCCCGCCTATTCATGCAGTCATTAAATTAACCCACTGGTTCTTCAACTTCTTTTCAGTCACTAACAATAAAAAGCAATCAAAGTTGAATATTAGTTAAGACGGTTACCACAGTAGCAGTCAAAAATCAAAACTCTGAAATATTCATTCATCCTAGTTTGACTAAACTCTTTTCACCTCGATTGCCCTGCCATTGTGCATACAGACCATGCAGATACAGGTTTTTGTTGTCACGTTAATGATAGCCTGCTTCAGAGTAGGTTACATTGGAGACATCAACAAGAGTGAAAACGGCATCATCAACGATTGAAGATCCTGTGAACTTACGAACCTACGGATAGAGCTCAAGTTCATTTCAGTCTAGTTTTCTATGTAGATCGGCAGTTCTGAACAGCAGCTGCCTCAAGGCGCGTCACCAGCGATGAAGTCTTTCTTTTGCTGAGCACCAGGAAGAAGTTTGTTAAGTTGCATATTCGGGGTGTGAAACTTGAACCATTTCAACATTCTAGTACTCTCAGATCTCCTGACCACGAGGGTGCGAATATAGGTGCACCAGTATATCAACGGCTTCGCTTTGATGCTCGGTTCACTCCACTGTGAAGGTCTGGTACAGCACACAGATTACTGCTGATTCCGCACCCTCCCATCACTTGTGAATAAAATCCCAAGATACTTGAATCCCTCACAGTTTGGAGCTGCTTCCCTCCCTCAACCGAGAGGGAGCAGCTAACCTCAGTTTCCCAGGCGAGAGCCATGGCCTCACTCGGAGGTGCTGACTCTCATCAGGGGCACACCATCATGTAAAGTAATGAGAAAGTCACTAGTATGAGCGGCTGAAATGAACTTTCCCATAGGCTGTTTTATGCTCGCCGCAGCAAGTTTATTATAGTTAAATAAAACCAAACTAAATATAAATTAGAAAAACATTCTAGTGAACCTTTAACCCCTAGCCTGTTGCTGCCGACAGTTTTTGCAACATGTTTTTAAATTGCCATAATTTCTGAACGGTTTGCACAATCTGAAAAAAATCCAGTGGTTTCTGAAAGCAGTGGGTCTTTGGTCATTACAGTAATCCAAAGCACCATGCCACAGCAGCCTCCGGAAGATGAAGGTTGAGAGAGTGTTACAGAGTTATGCAGAAACTGGCATTTTGTCAGACATTTTAGTGGTAGTATTGATTAAGTGGCGACACCTATCATTCAGGAGAACGCTGAATGTGTGATGGTGCAGTGGTGGCATGTGAAGTGAACAATGTGGAGGGTATACTGGTCCCTTTAGGATGGCAGGCGTCAGCCTTATAGACACTTTAAGATGCTCAAAGAAGAGCTGCCCACCTTTGGGGGCTTTCAGTGCACGCCCAGATCCAGAAGAAGACTCAGGAACTGCTGGGAGGGCTTGCATATCTCATTAAGGCTGTGAATACATCCAGATCACACAGGAGGAGCTGGAATCTGTTGCTTAGGAGAATATTAGCGTAGAATATCCGGCTTAACCTGCTGCCACTGTAAATCTACCTTCGGATACATGGAAGATGCTCAAGTCGCTCAGGTCTGACACTGTACCACAGCTTTATGATGGAGAGTGGAAATCACTTCAGTTTTTGCCCACAGAGGTATTTATTTGAAGATCACTGAATATTTGCTTTGATAAAGAGCCTAAAGATCAGTTTTCTAATCTGTGTAGTGTTAATTATAATGCTTGCAGTATGAAAGGCAGGAGATTGGGACCAAACATAAAAACAAACTGAGCGTAAATGTGATGCTGATGACCTGCTCTGGACATGTGTTCACCAGAAGTTACCTAACCTGGTTAAAAGAGAGCCACCTTCATGACACTGAAAGCTCCCACCACTGACATTGACAGCTCAACATATTTCTTTAAGTCATTAATCTCGCTTTAGAGTCCATCCCGTAGTCAGATGGTGTAATAGTGTTGAGAAGGCACGCTAAACTTTAACACCAGTCACTCTTTCCATCCCTTTATGGCCACAGTTGAGCACTTCTAATCAATGAAAGTCCAGGAGAATCCAGTTGAGGAGAGTTTGGATGAAATGGTAAAAGAGCATGAAGGTACAGCTGATAATCTGCAGTATTTATGTGGTAAAATTATGTGTCAGTATGGCATTCCTAATAAAGGGTTTGCTGTGCACAGACTTGCCAGGAACAGGATTTTATTGATATAATTTGATTAATTAAGATTCATCCCTCCTCTACAGGGTCACTTCCCTTGGCCGGATGCTTTTAAATGGACAGATGAAGAGCTCGGTATCCCTCCAGATGACGAGGAATAAGGTGATTTATCCAGTTTCCAAGCAAATGCCCAACAGGACAGCAGAGTTAAATTTCACAACATGCTGTTCAAATGTAAAGTAGATGGCCAGCTCACAGTGTAAAAGTCCCAACAGATGACTGGAATGTGCTCTGTTTCAGTCTTTGACACTAAAAGTAGATGTTTTGACAAGTTGTTGGGTTTTTATTTTTGTAATTGTTTTTTTTTTTTTTTTTTTTTTTTTTAAAATCTTTTTTTTTTTTTTTTTTTTTTTTTTTTTGGTAACATATTGGTTGCCTTGTCACAAC
>VURO01049945.1:31075-43761 GCA_015108175.1 Pelvicachromis taeniatus | reverse complement strand
ATACAGCCGACTTAGAATAAGCAGAAAGGAAATGTGTATGTGTGTGTGTGTGTGTGGGGGGGGGGGGGGCGGGGGGGGGGGGCGGGGGGGGGGAGGGGGGGGGGGGGGGGGGGGGGGGGGGGGGGGGGGGGGGAGGCTGACAGACAGGCCTGATAATGTGCTGGTTGACTGACCTACTGTGCTCCCTGACCCCAGCTTAATTCCCACCTCTCCACAGCCTTTCTGCCAAAAGATCTCTTTCACAATGCTGCTTGAGCTTGCTGAGAAAGCATGGCTGGAAGACTGATTGAGGACATCCAGCAGTTGACGAGCTGAACTGAGCTTTGTCTGTCTGTGTGCCGTAGGGGGGCAAGGGTAAAGGAGCTCTATGGGTTTAAAAAGTCCATTGAGAGACTGATGGACAAATAATGGTATGACTGGACCCATTAGCTTCACTTCAGCGAATCAAAGCATGCTTTGGTGTCATGCTCAGTTAGTGACATGACATCAAAACATCTTTCTACCTTCTTAATGCAACATCAGCAGTGACACCACAGGACTGCAGTGTCACATGTAGTAAAAAGCCTCAGTGCTACTTTCATCATATTACATACAGCTCTGTTTCTCTTCATTTTTCCCTGTAATTATGATCATTAAGAACTGTTTGGGTTGTTGCTCAGGAAGAATTTCCCTCTCTGTTATTTTCCTTTGGCAATAATAGAGGAGCCTGTATTTTCCTGGCAGCAGGCATGGGAATCATGATTATTTTTCACTTTTAAATGCACATGAAAAAAGGAAATTAAAAAAAAAAAATCAAAATCAAAAACAGACAGGTCAGCAAAGCTGGTGCAAAACTGTGAGGCAGTCACCAGAAGCAATGATTTAACATCAGTGAAACAAACAGCTGCACGTCTGAGTGTGTGGAATTTATTGTGCTTGGAAACCACACATCATTATCCAAGACTTTAAGGGTGCTTTGATGACTAGTGTGTTTAGTTTGGTTCAACTAAAGTGTGTGTGTGTGTGTGTGTGTGTGTCTGGTCAGTGATGTTTGTTTGGGCTGGTGTGAAAGCTGCCAATCACATCCTGGCGTGCAGACCAAAGATCACTTTCAAAAAGGTGTGTCAGGATAGCGGACATGACTGAGAATGAATTTAAAGGCTGAACTGATTTTAAACCCATGTGTAATATTATAAATAAGCTATGAATACATTTGTGCAAATCATTTGACTGATCTAGGAAAAGCTCTGTACTCATGCTGACCTGCATGTTTTACCAGTCAGTGAAAAACAACCTGACTACAGTCCACTCTGCTTGCATCCTGTTTTTCATCAATACATTTTATAATCTTTAAAGAGTGGATGTTATGGTGCTGAAACATTATCTATAATAACAATAACACAGCTGTACAACACAATTTTGCTTGTTTATTCTTGTCTTATCTCATCACAACACTAATCACAGTTGACTTTGCAGACTCATAAAGCTAACTACTTTTCTGTTTTTGAGCTAATCATGACAAGCTCTGCCAGTTATCCAAATTTGATTTCTTCATATGTCCAGTACCCAGAAGTCTACATAACTTCCATGTTCACTGATATTAGCATGAACACGAACCAGAAAGCTGCGTTTTCACTTAAGTTACTTCGAAGTGTAGAAGTTTCCTGGTATCAGTTTGTTCTGCCATCCAAAGACCCGTAAAGATTAGCAGGATGTCATGTGACAAAGTGACAGCTGTTCAAACACTTGGGTAGGAGGTTGTGTGATAGGGTGTGATTTGTTTTTGTGTTCGTTAGCAGGATAATTCAGAAAGCTATGCACAGATTTGCATGAAAATTATTTCACATTATTCCAGTGAATTCAAAGACTGAAGAAATCTGATTTTATGAACGACATCACAAACAAAAACAAAACATGGTTTGTTTACCAATCATCACCTCTATCAAACAGTTCTTGAACATCCAGAAGATGGCGAGTTTACAACTTTCCAAGTGTTTGTCAACCAACAACCAACTGTTGTACTTTCAGAAAGTACAACCCCCAATAGCTGGGACCTTTTGTGGGGTAAAATAATCTCCCTGGAGTATAATATGCTGTCCAGTTCCTGTGATGGAAATACAGCGTTCCTGCAGTGGAAAACCTCCTTTCTTGCACTGAATCAAACTGACCTTAAGAAACATTAAAACCTCACTGACCTGTAGGGATGAGCAGGGTGGTTCCTTGGGGTACAATACACTTATAACACTTGTCCACTTTGTCCCCAAAGAACACTTCACTCTGATTGGGCGAGGAGCTCCATGCCTCATATAGTGCAAGATTGGTGAGGGTGGGCTTGATCAAGTAGAAGACTTTCTCACCCTGAAAATCAAAAGAAAAGGTATTTAAGGTATCGGGGTGGTTAAACTTGTGAATGTGACGACCCTCCTTCAATCACAAATTAAAGTTAGCTGTAGTTTTCAGAAGTAGGGGGGTGACACCATCATCATGATGAGTGCTGCTGGCTGCTTTATGAATTAACTGGATGTGAGAAGCAGGGTGACCTTTCAGAGAGTGCTAGTCAATCTGCCCTAAAAACTTCAGTATTTAAAGAAACACTGAAATCCCTGAGCATGATGAACATCAGGGTGACATGACAAAAAAGCTCTTTAAATCCACATACTCACCCAGAGAACATGATACCAGACAGAGGTGCCTCCAAAGTCTATGTGGAAATCTGTGTAGCTGTCTTTGACCCCCATAAGGCAGTACTTCTGGACAAAGGGTTTAGGGAAGAAGGAGTCATCTGGCCAGTAGTTCTCAACCCAGGACAACTTCTGAGCCACGTCAGGAACCTCCACCAGCTTTGCCATCCTGCGGGTGATCGGAATCATGAAGCACACTGAGCTTAGGAGAGTTTTATATCTGAAGATCCTCTGTTTAATCTCAACCACATCCCATAGTCTAAAGAGACTCAACTCTACCCCTCAACAGAACAACAAGTCACTTAGGTGTTGTCACTCATGCACTGCAGCCATGAGCTATTCTAGGACTCACCCAACAGAGCTGAAAGTGAGAACGTAAACGTCCAGCGCAATCTGATTTGATGGTAGCCAGTCTTTAACCTGCTAGGTGCCTATAGTGCAAAGTCCATATGATGTCAGACTGCACCAGTGTTAGAATAAAGCAGAATAATAGTCTCGGCAGTCATCGTTATCGAGCTGTCATTATATGAGCAGCCTCCAGCCTGCTACATCCTCCCTCACCTTCACAGTATTCCCAGTAGTGCTAATGCTTTTGAAGAGGGCCTTTTTTGCTGTGTGCTACACTTAAAGAGAAACTGAGCAAAATATCCCAACCTGATTCTCACAAACCCGTCTAAAGTGCACGTGTGAAAACAGCTTCGGCTACACCAGAAGGACTTTATGTCAAATGTTGTTCCACATCCTTCTATTAACTCAGCTGGTAACTTCCATTCAACGAATGTATATAGACAATAATATAGCTGGCCAGCAACTTTTACACTGATATAGATGGACTTCAGCAGTGAGCTTCGTGCTCACTGCAGCCATGAGCTATTCAGTTTTGTCAAAACTAATTTGCTGACTCTTAAAGATACTTCCTACTTTTTTAAAATCACAGTGACTGAACTGCAGAATGGCTTACTTCGTGTCAGAGAACTCCAGGCTGATGAGGTTGAGGACTTTGGGTCTATGGGGATTGGTGAAATATTTGATAAACTCGCTGAGCTTCATCTTGCTGTCCGCCTGCCGTGCCACATCTATCACATCGATGACTTTGTTACCACCTAGATGGGAATAAAGCACCTTTTAGTTTGTGTAATATCAGATTAGATGTCTGTAGCCACAAATTCCTAAATAAAAATCTTTAAACTTTTTAAATGGCTGCAGAGTAGGCGATGGGGTTCAGAGGGGTCAGTAGCCTGCTGGCATTTCGATATGCTTTTCGAGATCAACCCCTGAGGAAAACTGGCATTGATATGGCAGCGTGGGGAGGGGTTGTAGGGGATGCAAGCGAGACAATCTGTCAATCTGTCCAGACCACCAGTCCCAGAGAAAGGGGAGTGGGTGGAGGTGAGAGGGCTGCTACGTTTAATAGCTGTGTGTGCGTGGGAGATCTCAAGCATATAAGGAAATATGTCTGTAGACTTGAGAAAAAGTGTGCAAAAGCTGTGTGTTCATGTGTGTGTTTACTCATGGGATAGAAAACAGATGCTAAAAAGGAAAAGAGAAAAAAAGCCAAAAAGAGAGAGAGAGAGAGAGAGAGTCGCAGCAAACAGCTCACAGTTGGGACGCTACAAATCACACGCGGTGACACGCAGGGCCGGAAGTAAGACTGGGGTGCAGTGTGTAGCAAGACAGCTGGTTGTTGTATTTTCCCCACACCCCTCCCACACACCTTTTTTATTACCCCTGTGCATACTTGTGTGCGCACAGACGCGCGCACACACACACACACACACTCCTCTAAAGGCCCAGCTGGCCAGCGTCTGATGACAGAGAACAGGTGGAGTGAAAAGCAGTCAGTCACACAGTGCAAGACAAAGCTGCCTGGAAACCCTGCAACGCCGAGCTCGAGCACTAGCTTCACAAACCCAACTCAATTTTTTTTTTTTTTAAGTTGTTTTTTGTTTAATTAATGTCCACAAACTACAGCCCCACTGAGCCAGCTCGAGAGCCACTCAATCTATCAGACATCCTCT
This sequence comes from Pelvicachromis taeniatus, assembly GCA_015108175.1. Taxonomy (NCBI): domain Eukaryota; kingdom Metazoa; phylum Chordata; class Actinopteri; order Cichliformes; family Cichlidae; genus Pelvicachromis; species Pelvicachromis taeniatus. The sequence continues at coordinate 39,083 of VURO01049945.1, read as the reverse complement.
CATAACGACGATGATATATGACGACCCCCAGTTAAGTTAAAGAGCCAATTAACTGAGATAATTGTTGCAAATATGTCTTTGTCAGCAGACAGGAACCAGAAATTTGTTACTCACTGCAATCATTTTAACGTAAAACAATTATTTCCTCATGAATCAAACATTTTGGGAGCAAAATGCTATAAAATTATTTACTCAACATTGCAATCAAAAGATAAATACTACTTTCTTTTTGACTGTTTTGTAGGGATGAACGTGATCGTTACTATGAACATGCACAGCAGGGATTGTTATGTTAAATATTGGGATGAGGAAATAGAATATCTCCTCCTATAACAGTTTTTTGTGAGTCAGGCTTTAAAAAATATATATACTTTTAATAAAGTGCTGGTAATAAGCCATTGACCATCTGGGGGATGGACACAAAATGTCTATCAACAGCGACCTTTACTCTTCCTCAAAGCACCAGTTGAGTGTTTTAACAGAATACAGATTAAGTTGAGCAGTTTCATTTGGTATCCGCCCATTTTGTGCTAAATGTCATGTACTTTTATTGGAAAACTAACTCATATTAAAATGAGTTTAAGCCTGTCAATGTGATCAGATTAGTTAACAACAAGCATCAAGACAACTTCGATGGTACAAGACAAACTTGGTTTTCCTTGTCAGGTTTTGCATGGTTTCATGCAAAACCTGAAACCATTTTCAAAATCTCATTCAAAAACCAACTTCTCCAAGACACCTTTGTAAAGTGGACAGGGCCTCAGTTTAGTTAGCTTCTAAAGTGGCTTTGCTCCTATCTGTTTCGTATCGTGGGAGGTTATTTGTCAGGGTCTCTGTACACAAATAATTGTACGTCAGACAGACTGTGCTAACAAATTCCATCAAAAAGAGACAAAATACATTTTCTATATCTTTATTTTATTTCAGTCACTTTCATTTTTTCAAAAGTTAACCAAAAGTTTTTTTCACACCCAGTATGAGTCTTTATTTTAGTTTTAATTAACTCTAATGCCCTTGCCAACATCGGCTGTCATCCTTCAGTTGAGAGTTTACGTACCAGTTTACTCTGAAACAGCTGGCATTAAACCTAATTTTCTACATCAAAGTACTCAAGAGCAGTGCTGGTCTCTGCAGCTGTCATCTGCATTCTTCCCCTCATAGAAAGAGAGGGGGTGCTGCTTACGGTGGGTGGCATTGTAACATCTTAGGCTGTGTCTACACAGGAAGTGATTTACTGAGAAATGGAAACCAGAGAAAGTGAAAGACATTCAGCAACTTCAAGCAACTACAGCCAAAAAGAAGAAAAACACAGGACTTAAAGCGGCCAACACCAAGATAAACTTTACTCAACTTCGGGGCAAGCAATTGATACCAGTGATTGGCACATAACAAGTTAATAAATGCATAACAAGGTAATCTACACAACCAGAGCCTGTGTAACCATCTTATGCATATCTGCAACCAACTGTCATGTTCAAAGCGACACGAGATGAGTGAATACTTGCTGTTAATTAAATAAAATAAGAATAATTAATTTTACTGACTAAACCCTTAATTCTTACTAGTAAGGGCACCTCACACTGGTTTCCATTCATCATATATACATAATTTATAGTTTGGATTGAAAACAATAAATAAGTCTATTAATTAAAAGATCTTCCATCATGTGTAGAACTCTTCGACCACACACCGAGCTGACAGCAGAAATGCTCGACAGCATCGGCGTTTACTCTAGAACTGTAATCCCACACTCAGACCCCGGTCACAACACCTGTGCCTTGGCTTAATGCTCAATAGGGCATGGGAGAGAGAGATAACGTGAGAGAGGGAGTCTGTAATCTGAACTTAATTATAAAAACACTGGTGGGCTTGGTAATGGGCTTGTAATAGGAGCTGGGAAGTAGCAGGCTGTTTCGGTAAGGAAGTGCAGTGGTCATGGAGAGGGCAGTGAAAGCTTAGCCGTTGCTCATTTAGAACGCATTCAGCCATCGTCCGATGCCTGATAAGTGGGTTAAAACCCCATGAACCTGGAAACTGGTTCATATTGACACACACAGATGGAGCCTGTTCAGCAATGGCCACTTAGCTGGCTGGTGTTGCGTTGTTTCATTAGCTTTTAAGCAGCTTCCAATGCTGCTGTGTAGTCCAATCACAGAGGTCACATCCTTCCCAAACGATAAACACTAATGTTTTGTTGTAAATTTGACACATCTAACAACAAAGTTTTCTTACCCACATACTGCTCCACATCTTTGACAGAAAAAGTAGAGGGGGGTAGTTTCAACCCCAGACCCTCCATCTCGGTGATCGCTATAGGGTAGTTGAAACCATGTCTCTCCAAGTACCTGGTAGTAACCAGCTCGCCTTTCATCCGTATCAGAATCTCCTCGGCACTGAAAACCAGATTGTAATAAGTTAATTAAAGCTGCCATTTCATGCAGGTGTTCTCACAATAAAACCATAATGGTGTCAGCCGTGCGGAGAGTTGCTTTGTTTATTTTACTATCCTAACCACAAATCAATATAACTGAAAATAATGTGTTTGTGGTGGTGGTAGCATTTTGACCCAAAAAGAGCCTACAGACATGCAAGCTGCTCTGTGAGGTGGTGATTAGGCACACTGAGAGGATCACCCAGGTCACTACATATAATCCATTTAATCCTCAAGACAACCTCATGTTTTCACTTGAGATAAAGTCAGGAGAGCCACTGATTTTTCATTAAGATTTCTACAAAAATGTGATTACAATCCACAAAACTCTGGACCCACTAATGTGTCTTTCTTACTTGATGCCACACTGTTTTGTGTGAGTGAAAATATTCCAAAGCTACACATTTTTTCCAGAATCAGTGGCTGTGAAAATCTAAATAATCCACATGCTGGAACTATTTGCTTTTATAGAAACAGTTCCAATCAAACTCCCACTAGATATCTGTAATCGTGACAACACAGAACAAAACAATTTCCCTGGCTTAAAACCACAGGAAGCAAGCATGCATGTATTTATGTCTTCTCTTAAAAGCACTTTCACCTGTATGAGTGTTAAATTAAGAAATATGTGTTTTCATCTAATTAGGAAAATAATCCATTTGGTCAGTAGGATTAAGTAAAACAAAATGAAAAGTGTACATTTTTGGGAACTGGAAAAAACACAATTAACAAATTCTCATACATCTGCAGTTTTTCTCTTTTCCTTTGTAACTTTCTAATACAAAGTCTTTTAACTGCATAGACAATGTTACAGGAGCCCAATTTTGACCCTTCAAAAGTAGACACGATTCACAAACCAGAAAGTCGCACTTTCAGTTTACTTGAATAAAATATTCCACTAGGCAAGGCCTTTAGAGTTTGGTTGACAAGTGTTGGTCTTTGGGTATGTGTGTTGATATCTACCTGGGGAATGTCCTGTTTTGGAGCTCCTTGATAAACACTGAGGTGCCAGCCTGCACCGGCTTCGATCCATCGTCTGGCTCTGTGTAGTCATGCCTGTGCCAGTTGTTGCGCTTTTTCACTGCAGAAACCCCCCCCCACGCAAAAAAAGCGTGTTTGAGTTTCACTGGGCTGTCTCGTTCTAATGTCATAATGCCCTCTTGAAGCACCTTCACACAACATTGTAAATTATGCAGATCACAATCACTTGTCACAAGCACATTAATTTACTACTCAGCCCCTGTGCCCAGAGGTGGATATGGAGGGGTTTGTCCAATCAAAGTGGAGGGTTTACAACACCATTCAATTAGCTTGTTAATGTCTGCCCTCAGGGCTCTCAAAGGTTAACCTATTCCCCTTCCCCCTTAACAAACTTAAAAAAAAAAAAAAAACCTGACTTGACTAACACGGCAGAGAATGGCCTTCTCTCCCAGGACTGTCCAGGATACAGAGACATGGGTGGAAAGGGTGAGACAAGACAGAGAATCAGAGTATGCTGCTGTTTTCACACATGCACCTCAAAGAATTAGGTCATATTTTCCGCTGTTGTGCTTTCTCACATGTAGCACACATCAGGAAATAGTTTGCTTCAGATATACTGGCTAATGGAAACACTTTACTGTTTAGGCTTCAGAGCCGCCAAGATAAAAGATGCAAAGGGGTTAGTGTGAAAAATGGCTTCAGAAAGCAGCAAAGGCAGGACACCATCAATATGAGAGACTCACTCAGGGAGGGTCCATGTACGACATCACAGTTGGGACAGTGGTAAACATCAATATCCACAGCATGGTGCTCTTCTACCTGTACACAGCTGGAAAGAGACAATATACAGAGTTAGGGCAAGTCTCCTACAGTGGTTTACACTGTCCTTAAAGTGTCAGGACAAAAAAAAAAGCCATCACAAGATTTTGTCCAAATGGATACAAAGCATTTACTATAATAATGTATGAATCTTAAGACTAAACCCTACCAGGTGAAGCATTCATTGGATTTACAACATATATGGGGTTTCCTTATACTAAAATTCCTTCAAATAACTTATGTTGCAAAATGGTGGCATATAAACCACTTTTAATCAAACTGAAATGAGTGGAATAGGTCTACTGCTTCACAAGCCTGTTCAGAAATGACACGAGGACACTGCAATCTTTATCTGAACTGGACAAGCTAAAGCAGATGAAACACACCTAAACGCCTGTCAAATGCTGTGTTTGTTTCAAGCAGTGATGCCAGGGGTCACAGGTTAAAGATAAAAAAGCAAAGAAGAGGAAAAAGCAGTGCACACTTGGGTCAGGAGACCAAACAGAGCTGTTTTATTTTTTCCCCCCAACAAATAGTTCTACTGTTTCACAGTTATGGCTTCAATATTTTTTTTAAGGAAACTGAATGATCTGGCCTCTTTGCTAATATTGCATTCTCATCATATAATTACAGTGCATTTATCAAGAAGAGCTGCAGTACAGCAGTGTCACTCATGCTGCTACTACCCCTGAGTATCCTGCAACAGCCAAACCACAGGAACCAACTCACACGCATTCCTGGGTTGCATACCGGAGCAGCATGGGTTGAACAGCAACTTTGTTTGGATTGTGGACAACATGTACAGTGTGACAAGCCAAAAAGTACAAACTAAAACTGAACCATCCTGATTCACCTGACAGCTCTGCATCCATCTGACAATCCTCCTGCTTCCTTCTACCCTCACTTGTTGAGAAGTCCCTGACATAATTCAAACTCATTCACTTGGGGTAACAACATATTCCCAACCAAGCATGTAGACTCCACCCTTTTCTGACTGAGAATCGTGGCCTTAAAGTAGAGCCCTGGCTGTTTCGCTTTCAGCTGCAATCCGGCCAAGTGTGAGCTGGAGATCAATGAAGCCAGCAGGACTGTGTCACCCACGGAAAAGCAAACAGGTAAACTTCAGGCCACTGAAGCCTGCACCATGCAAACTAAGATTGTCTGCAATTTGTCAACTACTAGTCTGCACCTGACCTCTTCACTGATACCCAATGCTGATACATCTGGCCATTAGCCACTAGATAGAGCTCGGAAAAATGTATAAGGTTCAAATTCAAAGCAAAACAATGCAATTAAAAACAAACAAATAATTTAGGCCAAATGCTCCCCCAATTTTGTATGAACAATGAAAAAGAATCCAAAGTAAATTTCAGTTTAGTTTTTAATTTAGTTTCTTTCTATATTTTGCCCATAGTGTCACAGTTTGAGAAACACATTAGTGTTTTACTTCTTCCGACTGCACGTGGCATCAATTTGTGGAGATTCTCTTTCCCTGAGATCAATACTCCAAAAGCAAATGAAGAAATCTTGTTGCTTTTGTTGAGAGAACCAGACGGACGCCAGCTTCATTACTGGCCTACAAATACCCTTCCTGCAGCACTCTAGCACAGCGAAAAGAGGTTTATAAATGGGTTTCTTGCTGATATAACCTTTGCTTTTAAAGGTGAAAGCCTGCAGGGGGGATCGAGCTGACCGAAGCCTGCTATCAGCTTTGATCTACAAGGAACTGCAGGAAAACTGTAAAGGAAATAAAGCCGAGGGCCATTAACTCATCAGGAAATGGTGAGCTTGTGTGAATGCCTGCCACCCCCCACATCACCCTGGTGCACAAACAGGATATCAATCGGAGCTAGTTAACCACACAAAAATCTAAACTTCTGTTGGTTGCATGGGTATATGGGCAAACAAATGCATTAGTAAAGTAACTATTCAATATTCATTCAACTGTAAAGAACTCATTTATATCTCTTTTGCAAGTTACTTTCCCACTTTCAAAAAAAAAGCGCTGAGAGAAGCACTCCTGCTCCTGCACGTGAGCAAATGGATAACTAGCAGTAACAGTGTACAGTGTTTGGCTGGCGACTAAGCCTAGCTCATGTATCAGGAATCTTTGTTCAAACATGTGGCCGTTCGCTGGGGGAAAGCATGAGTCACAGCTCTCTGCCGCCGGGTTTGCTGAGACGTGTGAATACAGCATGTGCTCTGAGCTGGTGTGACCTTCTTGCTACTTTCCTTTATATAACGCCGCAGAGGGAAATAGGGGCACTGTGCCACATACGCCACCCTGACTCAGCGCACGCGTTACCTGTAATGATTACCACTTTAACCCAAGCTTGTGAGTCTATGTAGACTTCAGACAGCAAATGTAAAAGGGGTAGAGGAAAGAAAAGAAAGGGGCCAAGTATTTCCTGCTGCTACTTGGGCTTGATGATGCATCGCATCACCACAAAGCGGGGTGAGTGTGCAAACAGCTCTTGAACCGACGTGAACCTCATCTGCTCAGTCATATGTCATCTCAACAACTCACAAGATAGTGTTATCATGTGTTGTAAGACAACAAAAAGGTCACAGTAAGTACAGCCAGGGTGAGGAACACAGAAACCCCACAAAACCTTGCTTTATTCCCTGATAGAGCTGCCCTCTGACAGCCCTGCAGCAGATTACCGAGCTAAACATCCCTTCCTGAATGAGCGGAGATGTGTGTACTTGGCTAAACCCTCGCCATCAACAGCCCCTCTCCCTCCACTTCCTCTCATCAAGGGCCTCCTTCCTGTGTAACTGAGAGGGTTTATTCATTAGTCCACGCACTGTGAGGGGGTTCATTGTCCTCAGTGATCAGTGCAGAAACACAAAGGCTGGAGGCTGGCATCACCATTATTTTAAGCTCTAAATAACCGCTCTGCATGGGGCGCCGACAAGCCTACATTAGGGAACTGGCAGATCTCTAATGGATGGGTGGTGGAGATGGAGAGGATATGAGGGCAGTTAAACACACCTGGCTGTCTTTATCTGCCCCAGAGGAGCACCTGACTCGTCCGAGTGTACTCAGGCAAGGCTTACATAAACAGAGATGGACTTGGACAGCAGTAAGAGCCACTGAGGTCTGACAGATGGATAAGACTGTCATTCTGCCCTCAGGGGTTAAATCATTTTAGCTAGCTAGGCATAAAAGCAACATATCACCCGTGCAGTGTTTACAGTTTCAAGGAGACGGGGAGACTTTCTGTAGTCAGCTGGTAAACAACAAAAAGAGGATCACTTTGTTGTTTATAGGGCGTCAGGGAGCCCCAGGGAGTTTTAAACAACTTAACTGTTTTCAGTGCAGGTTGAGCTGCCCTGAGGCCCACAAGCACTGGGACTCTGTTTTCACACATGTCTTCAACATGGCTGAGCCCCCTTTAAAACCTACAGAGTCATCAGTCTTACGACTGTCTGCTGCTGAAAGGCACAAACCAACAAACACAGACTGAACTCGCTGTGCAGATTAACAGTTCAAAACATACAAATTATTGATCTATTAGTTTGGTACATCAGCTATTAGTTTGATATGGCGATTTGGTTTGCGATGTGGTTTTCTAGACCTCCTTTAATTTGAACTGTGTGGCATATCTTTACCGTTATAATTCAAACTGACTAGTAATCAATACATGAGGCTTTTGACCCTTAATTGACTTTGATTGAGCCGAATGTAATGTTACTTCCACCCCAATGGCCATAGTTTACTTCAACCAATCAACTTATCAGACATCTAAACAGATGATCAGAAGCATCACAGAC
>VURO01049945.1:0-28585 GCA_015108175.1 Pelvicachromis taeniatus | reverse complement strand
GCAATGCACATTACACAACAATAAGATTCATCCATCAAGATTTCAACAGCTTCCACCCACATCTACCATGAGTCACAAAAACAGCTGCTACCTGCGATCACAAGAGAGAGAAAAGGGACCCCCCTCCCAAAAAAAAAACGAAACAAAAAAACAGGACAAAACAAATAAAACACACACACAAAACCCAGACACGTGCCTGCTTGGTACCTTTAAATAATTCCTCTGCTTGCCACTAGGGGTCCCAGGCCATGTGCATCCTCTTTCTAAAAGGGGGGGGGATTTAAATTTCTCCAACTGTCAATCAAAAGCCCAACCATAACAATCTCCTTGTTTTCCCCCAATACTTTCTACCAATATAAAAACAGCATTAAAAACAAAGCTCATTTGTATTAAATAATAAATATAAACTACCAGCTTGCTATAATATTACCGTACAGATTGTACCCAAACAAGTTGAAATTGTTTATTAAATCTGGCTTGTATAATTAAGTTTAAAATACAACTCAGCCGTTGCCCGAGGCTGTCGTTACCTTTCATAACCTGCCAGCTCTGGCACACTTTGTACACTAGGGCGGTTTAACTGGATTTAAATCGACTGAATCACAGCGACATCAAAATTAAAGCTGTCCTTTAAATAACTATACGGAGAGGTAGTCACGTACGCTTTTGATCACCCGTGTTGACTGACACAGATCCTTATACCATCAGCTATTAGAACTACTTTCTATTGGGCTCTATTTAAGTAGATTCCGCTGATTATTAACATAATTACAAAGAGCTGGATCGTATCGTTTGGTTGAAACTTATCTACGGCACGATGAAGTTCATTAATGTTGTTTATAGGGACGCGAACCCCCACTTTCGCCCGTAAAGTCGTGTCAATAGACGGTTTAAAACCCCCGTCGCCCACCGCTAACGGTTAGCACGCTAAGTTAGCCAAGACCGCTCAGAGAACCGTCGCCTTTCCTTAAAAAACAACCCGCGTTTCTCGCCTCCAGGTAACTACACGTCATCGGGATGTCGCGGACTACATACCTGCCGTGAAACCAGTCTTTACAGATGTCGCACTCGATCATAAACCGGCTCACATCGTAGGGCTGCCGGCAGACACAGTACAGCGGGGCCGCCGCCATCTTCCTACTGTCCCCAAACAACGCAGGAATGAAGCAGGCGGGGATTTAACCCACCATCCGGAAACACCCGAGGGGAGAGCCGAGCACGCACGAAATCCGCCATTCTGAGGCAATCCCACCTCTGACGTCAGTTTCCAGATTATGCATTTCCATCTGGTTGTGTGGGCACACCAACAATAGACAAAAACTTTTTTCCAACAAAGGAATGGCAAAAAGGGCTTGGTTTTAAGCGTTATCTTAAAATCGGATAAAAGCGAAAAATCAGCCTCCAATTTAAATTATTCAGATTAAATAATCTCCATAATCTGAAATATGTATTATTTTAGCACATTAAGATGTTTGTTTTGTCGTATTACATTTTAATATGGATATGTTCATTGTGTTTATTTAACTTCACCTTCCTGATTTTATTTAAATATAAAATATTTCAGATCAAACAAATTTTAATCAAGTTTTTTATATGATCATTTTATTTATTAAGGGAAACATCTAAACTTAACTGGCCCTGTGTGAAAAAGTAATCTCCCCCTAAATCTAATAAGTGGTTGTGCCACAGGACATTTTTCCAAAAATCTCAGGGATTATCGAGACATTTATTTGGCAAATGTGAGACGAGCCTTTGTGTTCTTTTTGTTCAGCAGTGGTTTTCTTCTTGGAACTCTCCCATGGATGCCATTTTTGCCCAGTCTCTTTCTTATTGTTGAATCATGAACTCTGACCTTCACTGAATCAAGCAAGGTATGCATTTCTTGAGATGTCGTTCTATTCTGATCTCCTGGATGAGTCATTGATGCACTCTTTGAGTAATCTTGGCAACCCAGTGACTCCAGGGGAAGCTTCACCACTGTTCCAAGTTTTCTCCATTTGTGCATAATGGCTCTCACTGTGTTTCACTGGGGTCCCCAAGCCTTAGAAATGGCTTTGTATCCCAGTTGTTATTGAATTTCTTTAGATCGCAGCATGATGTGTTGCATTTTGACATCTTTTAGCCTACTTCACTTTGTCGGACAGGTTCTATTAACATGATTTCTTGATTCAACGGGCCTGGCTCAGTCAATTACTTTTTGGGCCAGGTAGGTTTGGATAGCTTTAAATCAATCTTCACAGAAGATATGACACGGTAGAAGTTCTATAAATCACAACAGCACTCTTACAGAATACAATACCATAAACAGATCCTATGACTTCCTGCACAGTTGGCACGGATCACCCATAATCTTATTGTACATTAATGCTATTCTATTCTATGCACAGCCATGTAAAAGTAGGGTATTTGTTTTGTCTTGTATCATCAATTATGCAACTAAATATCCACAAAATGTTAAAAACATATTTATGTTTATAGAATTTTTTTATTGATAAGCATTAAAGAAAATTATAGAGACTCCTCGACCTTAGGCTGTATATTATATTTGTTTTTTCAGCCACCATTATGTGAGTTGTGAGAGACAAAAGTGTGTAGAGATATTTTTGAAGGAATTAGTAGCTCAAAGGGCCCACGGAGAAGTTATCTTAACTTGATGGTCTGACCCTTAAAGCTTCACAGAGCATGCTTTTATCTTAATTCATGCACAGCCACTTATTAGGCATTTAAATGTACGGGTAGTTATTTTGTGTAATATTGAGTGTCGCATCTTTAAATAATGCATTTAAAAAGTCCACAATACATGGACAAAAAGTGTTTTCTGATTGCAAATAGCATTAAATACCTCAATTCAATGTATATGCGCTATTGATGTTGACTTAACAGTAACTCCACAACACAGCTGATGAGCTGCAAAGGAAAGAAAATGTAAGTGTGTCACACAGTCTTTATCTTTCCTGCACTGCATTCACTGTGAAGATCTCTTCAGAAGGCGTTTTCAGCCTCACGGCAGACAGCTCAGAGGCATCTTAAATAAAAAATCAAACCACAACATCCAGCCCTGGTATGTCTCCATGGAGCGTGTCTGACATGCCCTACGTGCTTGTGTGGTGAATAGCAATGGGACCACCGACCCACAGCTTGATCTGTGAGCTGACAGCACCCATCCCCCCACACGCCCATCTGTGCTACTCTGCATAGTCAAGCAGCCTTGGTGCATGCAGAGGCTCCAGAGTGCTCACAACACAGAAGACACATGTGAGGTTATCTGCTAATCTCTGCCTGATTTTTTTTTCTTTGTACATTTTAAGCATGCACCAAGGTGTAAACATCCCCTTTGTCTTCAGGATGATAATCACAGCCTTATTTGTAGTAGATCACTATCAGGGCTTCCTATAATAGGTTTTCTCTCTCGTCAGTCCTGGTGTGAGCAGCTTCATGTCTGGTGTGCAGATCCACCGCATGCATGTAAACACTATTCCTGGAAGTTAATAAACACTTGCGAGTGTAGGCCGGTGCTGATGGATGGACATGAACAGCTCTTCTGCAGAATAAGGTGCAATCAGTGTACTCAGCTTTTTGAAAAAGACGAAAATGTTGACTTTGAGTTTCATTGCAATCACTATAAGCACCACATAAACATCCATTAAAAATGTAACTAGGAAAAGAACGTGACAGTCTGAAGGCATCATAAGAAAACATGGTAATGGAGACATATGTCACCATTATTATAGATTTTATAACACGCACATTAAAGTACAGGATCATCAGGACAAGTGAGGAAATACTACATGAAGTCAGCCATAATTTCTTAAGGCAAGAAACTGATAAGATAATAAATGCAATAAAGATTTGACAAAGTTGAAAAACTCTCGACAAATTTCTGAAAAATCTGCTAAATTTCAAGTTTGCATTTTCTTTGCAAATTTGTCAGGGCTCCTTATCAAAAGGCCATGTAAGATTTTTTTAATTCTTCTACAATCTCAGTTTCAAATAAAGCTCCAAACACTGGAAAAGTGAGTGCTACTAGAAAGTAATTGCTAGACAAACATTTTGCAACTGGTTAGGTTCATTAGTCAGAGTTAGTCAAGTTTCTCAGAACTGAAATTGGGCAGAGGCTCATCGATTTGTGAAGAAACTTTCTACAATATGCGGAAACATTTCAGAATAATGTTAGTTAACATAAAACTGCAAAGACCTAAGTATCTCATCATCTACAGTACATAATATCATCAAAAAATTTGACAAATCTGGAGAAATCTCTGTGAAAAGGACACGATTGAAAAGCAATACTGGGTGCCCATGATGTTTGGGCCCTCAGGAGGCAATGCTTTAAAAACAGGTGTGTTTCTGTCATGGAAATCACTGCATGGTCTCGGGAACACTTTCTAATCTCATCATCTGTGAACACAGATCATAGTGCCACATATGCCAGTTAAGGTTTTATCATGCCAAGTAGAAGCTAAAATGGGATATATTTTTCCTGGAAGATTTTCAATACAATAGCAAGAGTTTGTAGTAGAAGAGTCCGGGAAATGAAGGGCCCTGCCTTGAGTCCACACATGTCAACAGCTGAAAACATCATGAAACAAAGAATGCAATAAAAAAAAAGAAAAGAAAAAAGAATCCTATATAAGACAAACATGGCAAAACATTCCAACATGTGCATATTTAGACATGCAAAAATCTTTAAATAAGCATAGTCTATGTACTAAAAGCCTTAGCGTGCTGGCTAGACGCAGTGTATCTTCTCTGATCCCAGCCACCCCAGCCACAGGCTGTTCACACTCCTGCCGTCCGGCAGGTGGTTCAGGAGCATCCAGTCCCACAGTACCAGACACAGGGACAGTATTTACCCACAAGCCATCAGGCTTTTGAACTGCTGACGTTCCATACACACCACTACACACTCACTACAATTACAGGACTATGCACACTATCAGTTCAATTTGTAAATACCAACTTGTTTGTAAATACCATCTTGTCTAAACTAAATTCTCTAATCTCTAATATTTAATAATTTAATAATTTAATACTTTTTTCCCTCTCCTTTTATTTTTGTTATTATTAGTATTATTATTATTACTCCCACTGCCAATTTCTGTTATTCTGTTATTTCTTCTTATAACTACTCTCTATATGCACATGTAAAGCTGAGGAGCACGAGCCAAAGAATTTCATTATGGATAAATGTGGCTACACTGTTATCTGTACATGCCAATAAAGTTGAAACTAGATATCCTGAGAAATTGAATTACTAGTGATGCTTTCAGTGTGCATATGTATGTGAATATACACATTTCTGTCATTTTGTCTTGTCTTTTACACACCAAAAAATTTTCAGTGTAGTTCTTTAGGCTTAGTGTAATAACAATTTAATATAATTGTAAAAAAAAAAAACGTGAAAGAAATTGTAAAAATGTTTTTATAATAATAATACACACGTATACATATTGAATATTTATTAAAGAGTGGATTATTTAATTTCTGTGATTTTACTGTATGCTGTATTATGGTACTACAGCTCCACCTCCTGATTGAAGAGCACAAGTGCTTATTGCGCGCTTGCCGTGCGCGTGGGCAGTGCGCGCACGCTGTTAACGTCACGACGAAACGAAACGAGGCAGAAGCCCAGCGCCCCGCCCCCTGTATGTTAGCATCATGGATGAAGGTGTAGAAAAATCAGCCAGGTATGATTTAAACAGCAGGTAGCTGCTGGAAACGGCAGTCCAGGGACTCTGCGGCTCGATTTAACGTCTAACTAAATGACCAAAAAAGGTAAGATATTAAAGAATAATAGGTACGGTGTTGTTACATTAGTGATGGACGTCTGGTTTCAAATGGTTGACAAATGGTCATTAAATATGATGCTTTCGCCCAATAAAGCATCTATTATCGATACTTTTTGGGGACTTTTCTGCATACAAACAGCGTCATTTCTCATTTTTACCTCTCTGCAGTTTCCCTTCGATGATGTAATGCGACAAAAGAGATAATAATATATGTGCTGTGAGATATTTTCACATTAGCGGCCATTAACGTCGGTATTATGATACAGTCAGAGTATTTCATTAAACTGAATTCGCTCAAAGTAGTCAGTGTAATGTAATGCTATAAATAAGTTTAAACAAATTATGCAGAAAACAAATAAACACATAAATAATAAGAATAAATACAAAAAGAATTAAAACAATCAATAAAAATTATTTTATAATAAATAAACGTGTTATTATTTATTTATTTTTATAAAATATATTATTATTAATATTATTATTAATAAATGTTATTATTAGCGATTATGACAAAAATGACTAAATTCTATTTAAATTAATAAATATTTGATTTTACAGTGAGATAATTTTGATAATCACCATGTTTTTTTTTTGTTTTTTTTTACAGCAATCTATTAAAGTTTGTTTCTGCCACAATTCTTTTTAGGTGTCCAGAAGTCAAAACTTCAGGTTATGATTTCAAAATTTATGCTTGTTATCTTGACATTTTGACTTACTCAGAAGTCATTTGAAGTTTCAGATAAATTTGACGTTATTTGTTTAACATTTGGTCCAAGAGTTTCTTTCCAAAAGGTTCATTAATGTTTCTTTATTTTGTATTGTAACTGTAATAATTTTCTTACCTGATTTGTTCCTTCAGCCTTTTTGCATTCAGTCCATTTGTCCTATACGGGAGTTTTTCCTTTCCACTGTCGCCAAAGTGCTTGCTCATAGGGGGTCATATGATTGTTGGGTTTTTCACTGTATGTATTATTGTAGGGTCTACCTTACAATGTAAAGCGCCTTGAGGCGAATGTTGTTGTGATTTGGCGCTATATAAATAAAATTGAATTGAATTGAATTATGCATTTTGATTATATTGATTTAACATGTTTGCATTAAACAGGTGTAGTGTGTTAATCTGGGGCTTGTTTTATTTGTGATGGAGGAGGTGGAGAACTGCCGTGAACCTGAAGATGAGGCGTCTGTCGAGAAAGAAAGCGCTGAGCCTGGTGAAGGAGCTGGACGCCTTCCCCAAAGTGTCAGAGAGCTACGTGGAGACATCGGCGTCAGGAGGAACTGGTAAGTTGTCGCTCCGAGGACAAGACAGCAGGAGCACTAAAAAGGAGGAGTAACACTCTCTGCTCATCTG
Source organism: Pelvicachromis taeniatus (assembly GCA_015108175.1). NCBI lineage: Eukaryota > Metazoa > Chordata > Actinopteri > Cichliformes > Cichlidae > Pelvicachromis > Pelvicachromis taeniatus. Next base: position 21,445 of record VURO01049945.1, on the reverse strand, counting down.
TCTCATCAACAGTGTCACTTTTAGCATTTAGTGCCATGGCACTTCTGGCTGTCTTAGAGTTCTTTGTTTATCGAGAGACTTGGATGAAGTATGAATATTCGGTCGACAAGGATTTTTCCAGGTGAGATGTTATTACTCGGTTATTAAATTTTAATTGATTGTGACTTCAGTTTGTTTTTTTTACAGTATGATGTCACGGTAATCTTTTTATCCTGGTTTCAGTAAATTGAGAATAAACATTGACATAACAGTCGCCATGAAATGCCAGCGTGAGTATCGCACCTTGTTTGTCGTCACTGTGGAGAAGTTGCTACCTGAAGCACTTACATCACAGTAGTGCACATATTTCATCTCTGATTGTAGATGTGGGAGCAGATATTCTGGACCTGGCAGAAACCATGATCACATCGAATGGCCTGCAGTATGAGCCTGTGAGTCAAGCGCGTGTCTGAAAAACCTTAAGGTCATTTCTGAGGTGTCGCTTCTGTCAGGCAAACTCTCCTGTTTGTGTCTTTGAGCAGGTTATTTTTGATCTGACCCCACAACAAAGACTGTGGCAAAGGTAAGGTTTTGTGCAGTCGTTCTGGCAATGCTTAAAATGTGATTATCAAGTTATTAGAGATTTCTCGTTGTTTGAAGACTTTTAAGCTTGTTTAGCTAGAACGAGCGATAATTCTGCAGTCTGTTTGTTTTCCAGGACGCTACTTCTTATACAGAGCAGGCTGAGAGAGGAGCACGCACTACAGGAAGTCCTTTACAAAACTCTCCTGAAAGGAGCTCCCACTGCTCTGCCACCACGGTCAGTCTCCTGCTGGGAAACAGTTTTTTATAATCACGTCTCCATTCATTTTACAAAAAGGCAAACACCAAAGTGCCCACTGGATTTAGAGTGATGGATTTAGAGTCTGTTATAATAAAATGATATGCTCAAACATTATGTGCGTAGGGAGGATGCCTCCATGGAGCCCCTCAATGCCTGCAGGATACATGGACATGTCTACGTCAACAAGGTGGCAGGAAACCTGCATATCACTGTTGGAAAGTAAGAACCTCTGTAGCGTAATGAGTATGAGACAGATGTTTCTGATGCTGCAGACTAATAGTGATTCTTGGTCTTTTTAAGGCCTATTCACCATCCTCAGGGCCATGCACACATTGCAGCTTTTGTGAGTCACGAGAGTAAGTTCAAATCTTGTTTTCTAATAACACTTCTAATTACACACTTTTATAATATAAACACTATAATATAAACACTTTTATAATATACAAGCAGACCATGGAACATTATCTGTCACCATAATCTGTGCTCCCTTCAGCTTTAAACTGGCTCTCCCATTTTCTGCATTCCCCAATAAATACTGAGGAAGGCGTAGCATTTAAACAATGTTCAGATGGTACTAAGGGGCTCAAAGTGTGCCAAGAAAATATCCCATTACATTACCAACATGTTGGTTACATTTCAACATGTTGCACATTAAGAGATCCTCTTCTACAGCCTTTGATTGTAACGTAGGGTTATTTGACGTACTGTTTCCTTCCTATCAACTTGAAGTACTCTGGTCATTTCCTGCTGAGATCTGGCCCACACTGCTTATTTTCTATTTTTGGGACCATTCTTGAGATGGTTGTGGGGGAAAACCAGAGTCGATCAACAGGTTTTGAAATACTCAGATCAACTTAAATCACCTTTCTTCCATATTCTGACACTCGGTTTGAACATCAGCAGGTTATCTCGAGTATGTCTACAATGCAGACATACTCGAGATAACCTGTGAGCATGTAGACTCTACATGCTCCCAAGTGATTGGCTGTTTAGATATTTGCATTTACAAGCAGTTGAACAGCTGTACCTCAAAAAATGGCAGTGAGTGTATTAAACATATTTCTTACTTGTTTAATAGGGAATAATTGAACAAAAACCCCAAAATATTAAAGATATCAAATATGTGAGCCAGATTTAATGGCATGGGAGATAAAAAAGTGTCTTTCTGTTACTAAAAAAGCTCAAAGTTGGCCAGATGAGAGCCTTATGAAATCGAGCTCATGAAGTATTGCTACCACTTACAATGATTGTCCACAGCCTTGATTGAATCTGAGGGTTCTCTCATCTTTGCATTACAGCGTACAATTTCTCCCATCGAATAGACCATTTATCTTTTGGGGAGGAGTTACCAGGCATCATCAATCCTCTGGATGGCACAGAGAAAGTCACCTATAACAGTAAGTCACATGGTTTCAGATTTCAAACATTCAAGAAACATTTGAAAAGGGTTTCCCACTGAATGAATGAGTGAATTTTCTTTGCATGACACCCTCAGTTATTCTTTCCTGTGTACTTGCATCCCAGATAACCAGATGTTCCAGTACTTCATTACAGTGGTGCCCACGAAACTGAACACATACAAGATATCCGCAGATACACACCAGTTCTCTGTGACCGAGCGAGTGAGTAACCGCTATGCGCAGAGCTTTAAACACAGCCTAATGTTGTGACAGCAGGTGTGAAACAAGTACACTAACCACCACAATGTCTGCTGCCAAGGAACGGGTGATAAACCACGCCGCGGGCAGTCACGGTGTTTCCGGCATCTTCATCAAATACGACACCAGCTCTCTGATGGTGACGGTCAGCGAGCAGCATATGCCGCTCTGGCAGTTCCTGGTGCGACTGTGTGGTATAATCGGGGGAATATTCTCCACCACAGGCGAGTGGACATTTAGAGCAAAACAATTAAATATGCTCCAAGAAGCAGTTTTTGTAATTAAAGTAATTCAATCTAGCTTTGAATTCATGCAGCTATTATTTTATTTATTTATTTTTACTATGCTCTTCTCACTTTAAAGGGATGCTTCACGGGCTCGTCGGCTTCTGTTTTGATGTCGTCTGCTGCCGCTTCAAGCTGGGACTCTACAGGCCCAGAGAGGTGCTAAACCATTTCTTCTCAGTCGCTGCGTTTTTGCTCACTAACAGAAGAAGTTACCCCTAAAAATGAACTCAACTGTGCTAAATCTGTTTCAGGACGCACAGCTGCACCAGATGAATAATCTGAACCACCACCATACTCCTCTGCTGGCTGACAATCCCCCTCAGTAGTAGCTGCCGATTCCTCGTCCTGCACATTTGACACAACAAATAATGATCACAGTCGCTGCTTTCTCATCAGAAACTTGAGTTCGGTCCTTCAGATGATATTTAGTTATTAGTTTATAAAGGTTTTTCATTGCCAGCATTACCATACTGTATATCACAAAATGTTATTCTTCCAAATGACAAAAAAAAATTAATTAAAAAATCCATACTGTTTACTTAAATAGAGTTAGCACTAACTATTACACTGTAGGAGAACGTGCACCCCGTGACTCCGGTCATATTTGATAACGGTGATGGTGATGTTGACAGTTTTGTTGTTACTCCGGTTATGTTAAAGTTTAAATTCCCAGGAGGTCATTAGCACTGCTGGTTTGTTTCACATTATTAAAGTGTAAAACAACAAAAAAAAAAGCCCAAAACAAATACAAGTTGATTCTTAATTGAAATAACATGCAGATGGTTTTTAAATCAGTAAACCATGAAATGATGGCAGTCAGGTTTGAGAAGGATGACTGAGTAAGTGTCATGTTGGCTATTAAATCGTCCTCTAGAAGTGCAGTCATGGTAAAGAATGTCTTTAACAGGTCTTAAAATGACGTAAATACACTCAGATAAACACCACCACATGACGTACGAGTCTTTATTTAACAAAAATTGAGCCGGTGTGTCACTAAATAGACCCTTACTACTTCCAGGAGCTGCTAATGAATCCTGCTTGATTAATTGATCATCAGCCAGCTGGCTTGGTCAGAACCAAAGTGGTTCAAGGAAGAACGTACCTTTCGCTTTTCATTTTCTCCTCTGTAACCATGAACGAATGAATGAGCTGGAAGGCAAGCATGAAAGACTGCAGCGCATGGGCACCTTTTCTCCTCGAGTTTATTTCAGTTTTGCCAAGCAGACTTGAAAGTGTTGTCAGAGCAGGATACAGGTGGTCGGACATTTTGCAAATGACACCAGAAATAACATGAAGTCATTGGTTATGTGATGCCGTCTGTTACATACAGTAACAGTAGCTCCAGTCTGGGGTTTATAGTACCAACAGTGCTCTGTGTTTGAAAGAAAAAAAAAGAAGACAAGACAGAGACACAGAAGAGCAAAACTCCATACTGACAACATCATTAATATAGCCCTGTAGCTCTTCGAGAACAATCTGATGCAACTGCTTCGTCATGCAGGCCTTGTACGACGTTTCAGGTCTGAAATTAAGAGGACAGTTACCGTGATTTCACCAGAGATGGGCTTTGCATAAACATTGTTTTGTCCCTTTTTCTCCCATAAAGGCTCATCACTGTTAAGTATTTTTAATTCTGTCACGAGTAATGCCTGGCAACATATACAATACTGTACACAGCTGTCTCATTCTTTCAGTAAACATCATACCTGCCTGTCACACTTTTGGTAGACTCTGTGGGAAGCTCTGTGAAGACACTCAACCAAAAAAAAAAAAAAAATCAACAGTCAAATAAAAGTTTTTGGTTGTCTATAAGAATAATATGTAAGCATCTATTTACAGATATTCCAAATATGCAGAAAGGATGTAATGCCAGTAGAGTTTTAACCATGTTCCCAGCCCTGTGACTTTTTCAATCTAAATCTGGACTCTTATATCTTATGGCTGTCTTGGTCCAGTTATCTAGTTTTTACTTCATTTAGGAAGAATCATTTGAAACTGGGTCAAGAACTTTCACACATATATGCAGACGCAACTCAACTCTGATTGCTCACTGCCCTGCCCCTTTAAGACGATGAAGCTGAATTACTCTGACATAGAGGATACAATGCCAGTTTAGACTGTAATATAACCAGTACTTTTAAATCTGATTATTGTCCAGCAGCTTCATATTCACACTGTATGCGACTTTAAAGTGCCCCACGAGTCTTTTGATATCTCAGTCTGACTGAAGAAATCAGAAGAGAAAAGAGAGCCTTCATCTTCACAAGTGTGGGCCTTTTTTAACTGCGAGCCATTGGATATCCCAGCAACTAGCCCCCCCCTTCTTTGGAGCTACTGAAGTTGTAGTGTATTTCTCTTATGCACTAACATAATGTTATCACAGTGGTAAAAATCTTTTTTGAAACAATTTCCCAGCAGTGTTTGAAAAGCAGGGCTCGAGTTATAACAACTTCATTTATAGAAATCGGGAAAATCAGACATTGTCTTCTCAACAATTTGACCCATTTCTTCCCAAATTGTTTGGTTTGGTAAATAAAAAAGTGCACTCTATTGTGCAGCAGGCAACATTTTCATCCAGATAGCTAAGTTTATATTTTAGTGGTACCGCTAACTCAAATATAACTCCTGTTTACCACTGTGACTGTGCTGGTGAGGTCTCCTCAGTATTTCAGGATCCCCGACTTACTATGCAATCAAACTGCCCTCTCCAGCCCTACTCTGTAAAGTGTGGCATTCCTCATGGCTCAGTACCAGGCCCACTTATTTTCTTCTTCTATTGGATCATTTTAAATATGCATTATTAAACTGCTCAGTTTGTTGTCCAAACTGTCCATTTCTCCATTCTGTGAGGTTAGGCATCTCTTATGGCTTTGTACCTGGACTTTTTAGTGTTTTAGGAAGAATTACTTGGAACTGGGGCATGAATTTTCACTCATATGCAGATGACACTTTACTCTGATCACCAAATCACGATTAGCATCTCAGGAGCACTGAAAACACCTCTGGATAAGTTGAATGGGTACCACTGGCTCAAATATAACTTCCTACAACACCAAACTGCCCTCTCCAGCTTCATAAGGTGAGGCATCCCCCAGGGCTCAGTAATAAGCCCACTTTTTTTCTTTTTAACTTCCACTGTTTGTGTCCACTTGCAACAAGGGCATGAATTCAGCCTTTTTTTGCTGAAACTTTCATCTTCTACACTGTGAGGCACTGAACCGTTTTAACTGAATCACCAAGTCCTGCTTTGTCTGTGAAATATCTTTCGCTAACGTGATAACGTTTTGGACAGTCATCTTCTTACAAAGTTTGCTTAGAAACTGTTGGGAAACAATGTGCAGTATATACTGGGCTATACAAATAAACCACTCTGATTTACTCTTATTTATATATTCTACACAGCCAAGGTCTACCACATTTAGTCGGACTAGCCTTTGGCGCAGGTATAAAGATGTAAAAGTAGTAAACTTAGTTTCAGTACAAACTGCTGTACAAACAGGCAAAAAGTGGATGAGCATTCAAACAAGACGTACGGACATCAACATCTGTGGTCATAAATAAGTGACAACCGCAACAGCAAGAAAGGTGGCAGATCTGTATGTTTTGTATTTGTAGCCATATGCGTCTCATGTAGTTTGAGGTTAGCTTGAATACTATTCTTAATATACTGCAGATCGGCATTAAGACGGAGAACCACCTATGAGGGTTTTTTTTTTTTTTGGGGGGGGGTCTTAAAAAGGCGGTAGATGCACTCATTGCAAAGACATACAGATATCGGAATCACCCATGTATTAAAGACAAGAACAGGAGATCCCCACAGTAAAAAATACACGAACAGTAAACCTCATAGAAACTTTCCTCCAATGATGCAGTGCCACTATTTTTCAAGTATGAAAAAAAAAGGTCATCACAAGGCAAGGCGATGTATCGAGTTTCAAAAGGGTGGAAAAGAAAATGGAAATCACACAAAAGGCTTATTGTTGCATATATAATTGGCCACTTTGAGAAGAAAACAGTAGGTACAAAATGAATGACAACACTTTTCTTTTTGGACGGGGTTGGAGATTGAAGAGTGCACAAACTGATGACAGATATCCAAACTGAATGCTTAATTCATGGCTAGTAGACCTCATTTCCCCCCCTCTTCTTCACATAACCGCCACCCCAACGTGTACAGAGTCCCGCTTGTCCACATTTCGAAGGATTTAGAGTGTCCACAGTAGATGTTTTCCTCCTGCTGACAGCTAAAGGCGAGGGCTGCTGACTCTGGCTTGAGGCGGTGAGGAAGACTCAAATGGTTAAGGTGCTGGATGCACGGAAGTAGGAGAGGAACTTGAAACAGAGGCTGACCACAAAGTACCAGATGTTTCTGGCCATCTGGGAGCGGGCGATAAACACCCTCCAGATGAAAACGATCAGCAGGGTGTTGAAGGTGTAGCGGATGTTTCTCAGTCTGGAAGAAGACAAGAGGGAAGCGGATTAAAGACTTAACACAGAAGTTCTTAGAAAGCTCAAAGATGTAAATGAGATGATAAACAAGGAAGCTTATGCATATGTTTCCCTAATTAATGATCACAGGGAAGTTCTTCCAAAAACAGAATGATAACCAGTTGGGAAAGATACTTCAGTCCTGCAGTTTTGAAGGATTGTTGACTTACTTTCTCAGGTGCTGCCTGGCAGCAGGAATGTCAGACATGTCTTCGTTCAGGACATACTTCTTGGTGCCGATGCAGTAGTTCTCAATGTACTCGGGCCAGTTCAGCTGGCGCACATCAAAGTTAAATTTCTGCAAGTTAAGATGACAGAAGTTGATAACTTAAAATAAAAGAAACTGCAATTTGTGTGACTAAAAGTGCACTAGAAGGAGCGGCTGTCTTTAATATTCAGGAAGTGTTTCCTGTCTCGAGCTCTGTTGCAGTTGTGCAACAACTCATTTACTTATTTACAAGTCGAAATACCATTATGTCCTGAGAAAATTTACAGTTAAAGTCATGGATTCATTTTTTTGTAGTCAGAGTTATCTGTAAAATTTGGGCTCCGGCTGCAGAATTTTTTTTATAGAAACTTCTTTCTGCCACTAAATTTTTATCTTTTTAAAATAAATTCATAAGTCAAATTTCTGGGATATTATCTCAAAATGTTATGTTAATGAGAAGTTCAAATTTTTAGATAATAACTTGAAATTTCGATTCAGTCCTGACTGTTTTTTTCCCCCCCTTCAGTGGCGTAAAATGGTTTCCATAGAAGTGTTTCGCAAACTAAACTTTATTTTTTACAGTACACTTCAATGAAGGTATTGCTGCATGGGGTTTCTGCTATAAAAAAAATAATGTTGAAAAAAAGAGTAAAACATTAATATTAATCTAAACATAATTTTAAAACAAGCATGTGAGTTAAAAACCCATTAATGACACAACCTCTTCATCGTGTGCAAAAGTAATAAAGTAAAATAAAATAATAAAGACCAAAACAGTGAGGTGATTTCTGACTATTATTATTCAACACCTGCACCATTACGTGACCTTAAAAGGTGTATTATTGGTCCAAAATTTGCACCACGTACATGGTTAATCCTACCTTCCTGTCCTCAGGGGTTAGCTGGCCCATCAGCATGTTCATGTTCTCAGAGTTCCACTCCCAGTCCTGGCTGCTGAAATACTCCAGCAGGCTGATGGCCTTGTGCAGGCGATTGAAGATGCGCATCATCCTACAGAGACGGAGGAGGCGCAGATTACAACAGGCATAAATTAATTTCTCTTTAGGCTAAAAGTGGGATTAGAAGGCAGCCGGTCTTACTGCGGCTTCTGCCCGGAGAGGCGCAGGAAGAGGTCATAGATGAAAGCGGGGAACTTGTGGCTGACCAGGATCCAGTACTGGTTTATAAGGTAGTTGGAGGTGATGTTAGCGTTGGGTCTTCGGAAAGCTTGTTCCAAGGGGTTTCTCTTAAAGGAGGACATCACGTGGTGCTCTGCAAATCAAGATCATTGATGAGATTAGGCTCAGTGCAGTATTCACCTCTTAGACAAAGACAGCAGGAATCTTTTGGACTGTTTACCAAGCACCGCCTCAGTTTGCAAATCATTTCATTTACTTAAACATGAAATTTAATTCAGTTTCAGGTCAGACAGAGGTTTAAGGAGGGGAGGGTTTATTTACAGTTTACAGTTGCATGCACACCGTGAGGCACTTCTCCATCATCTGCCTTCTTATAAAAGAATTACCAGGAAACAGGTTCTTTATACCATTCATTCACTCATTCATTCATCCTATTTTAATAATTAATTTGTACATTTGTTTCATGAATTATTAATTTACTTTTTGACTCATTTTATTTATTTTTTTTATTTTAATTTTGGCAGTCTTGGTCCTCCATATTAGAGCTCTATTGGACAAGTGGAAGCGTGCTTTTCAGAGGTAAACAAAGAAAATAAAAGGTCATTTGAGGACAGGGTTTTAATACGAGGATCAAGACTTCCAGAAACTCGGGTGGCCTTAATCACGGCATGACCCTGTTTCTCTGGGGGATATCAGGCAGAAAGCGACCATTCATTGATTTCCCCACTGGGCAGCGTAGGTGGCTCCTCCTCTTCCTCCTCCCAGCATCCAGCAGCGGCCAGCGGCAGGAAGCAGCCATGTGACCACAGACGTTACATCACAAGCCATGCAAATGAGGCCTTGTAAGGTTTGTTTCCATGACAACAAATATGTAGTGGTTCCAGGGCCCGAGATGACCAGATCCGAGGTGACAGCCAGCTGTGGCCAGGCTCCCTGCAGCCTGGTTGGAAGCACCGTGGCAAACACTGAGCTGCTCTCAGAAGCCTGGGACACTTGTGATATAAATATAAAAAAACCGAGCTGCACTAGAATACTTCTTTTCTTAATGTCATATTAATTCATTTTTAAAAAATCTGTTTTCTCTGAGGGGATGTCCAGTGTTACTGGGGCTCTTCTGATCCCCTTGTTTTAAATTGGCTTCATTTGTAGCACTCTCAGGCCCAGTGTCAGTGCAGAGTCCACACTTCCTCTTTCATAACGTGATGAGCCGCAGCGATCAGACCTAATTCCGCCACGAGCCATCTGGTCACAATTTCCTTGGTGAAGAGAGCGTGTTTGTTAATCTGAGGGTCACTCGACATCATGCTGGCTGGATATCCACACCCAGAGGGCAACAATGAGAGATTTTTACTCTTCACATGGAATCCAAGCTTGTCCATCACAGACGCAGTCATTTTGATAATCTTTTACTTAAATTCTGTTACTTCATTTTGAGACATAGACTTTTAAAGTAATTGCTAATAAAAATCAGCTAAAAAGTATGAAATAAAACATTTAGTGTGTGAAGAAGGAGGAAAATGTGTTCGCTTTTCAAACATATTGCAACCAAGTTTTAAGATTCCTCTGCATCATTCACTCGCCATTCAAACGCCATTTTCTGCTTTTTGCCAGCAGGTGGCAGACTCCCTCCTCTTGAAGCCTCTGCCACAAACATCACATCTACATCACAGAGACATTATGTCACAACACCCGTGTATTGATTTGTGACGAGGAAAGCGAACACAGACGACAGTGTTGCGGGATGCCGGCAGGCAGACAAAAACAGCTCTATAAATATCCGCCTGCAGTGACAGGTTTGTGTTACCACACAGCAAAGAGAGCACCTACCGATCTCTCCCCAGTGAAATGGGTTGATGCCGCCAGTCGTGCAGTTGTACACCAGGGCCGTTTTAGGTCTGCAAAGTGTGGAAGATGAAGGTCATAATGATGTCTGTAGAAGGCATTTGATGTATAATTCCTGCTCGTCTGTTTGTTCAGTGAAACTGTGGCGAAATAAAACGGTCATTCACGAGTGTTTTTAACCCTTACAGTTCAGGAGCTGGTACATAAAATAAGTAGTACATAAGCCTGGTATTGTGCAACTCTAGATCGTGAGTGAACACCACAACATTTGAGATGTTAAGCGTGTTTTCATCAGCCTCTCTTAGCAGTCTATCTGAAATGGGCGTGGATGCCGCATATTTTCCCTGCACGTTGTTTCCCATATGGAAAATCTGACCCACTGAGTTTTGGTAAGACTGCAGCAAAGCAGTGAGTCAGACACTCCCTGGTAAAAACATCTGGCACAACGTGGAAATGACCCACTTGTGATCATTCGTGTCTTTTTAGTGCCAGAATAAATCTGGCATTTAACTTATTTTCTCTGCCCATTCTGGATTTTTTGTGACAAATTCTCAGTGCGATTCTTCCTTTCACAGCAGGGCCAGGTGTAGATTTACACTTACAGCTTCTTTTATCACCTCAGACTGTTATAAATGTACTGAAGTATTACTGTTACTCACTGACAAGACACACAGGAAGACCGTGACAACAGGTTTGTGTTGGGCTGCTGGTGGAAATAGCTGAACAAAGAATGTATGCAACTCTATTTTTAGAGTTGCTGTTTTAAGCATCCATTCAGGTGCTGCTGTCTGAACTATATTTGGTGTTCATGGAGTATCACCCCAATTCATAACAGAGGCTTCTGTCCATGTCACAGTTTACCAAGTAAAACAGAGTAACCTGGGGGATTTACTCTATATACAGACATATCTCTACAAATATGCAGAAAATCTAGAAAAAGGGACGACATTGGGTTTCTGAAGCTTTCTAGCTTTTGCTTTGACTGACCCAGCATGCCTGAGCAGGCTCTGTTAGCATGCAGAAGAGCAGCGGAGGAAAAGCAACTGTCAAAAAACAATCTAAAAACAATCACCTATGTCATATGATCATTACTTTAAGTTTATTTGCTTGTTATTCCCTTTTGTTTTAAGCCCAGAAATCCGCAGGTTACAGCAGAAACCCCTGGAAACTACAACTTTTTATTGGAAAGCCCCCAACTTATGCATTATGGCAAATAGACTCAGTTTTGGGGTCCGTTTACTCACTTGTGTACAGCAGTGTACCAGCCAGCAGCCAGAGTGAGGTTGATGACCACGTCCACAGGGATCAGATCCGCCACCGCGTCGTTGTTGGCCCTCATGGTGCGCAGGATACCCTTTCCCGCCTTATCACAGGATGACATCATCTTAAAACTCCAAAGCTTGCCAATGCGCCGAAGAGTTTTGAAATTCAAGGGTAACATGTCTTACTTACAGCTATAAAGACGCCGCTTGGTCCGTTGAAGTTGTCGATCCAACCCTGAGGCATGAAACAAACAAACAAACAAACAAACAAAAAGCAATAAGACTGAATCAACATTAATTGATTAATCGTAACACACATAATCGCAGCACACATGTGGTAGCATTTATGCCTGCTGAAGTAGCTGTTCGGGGGTTGTGTTACTTCCTGTGGTGGAAGAACAGAGAAGCGGGGATTGTGGGCTTCAATTAGAAACCATTAAAAATGGATGAAATCACTGGTAATAGACTGCAGCAGTCTCTAATGTGTGGGGCTGTGGATTCAATACGTGGTCAGAGCTGAGCCTTATCCCCGCTCTAATAATATGCTCTAGTGCAGACAAAGTGCACAGAAGAAGAGCGGGCCACTGGGGCCAGGGGTGTTTTTAGCGTGGCGATCTGTTGTCGGCTTCACGCCAGGCTGAAGACGGAGATACAGCTTTTATTTTTGCACAGTCTGTTGGGTTAAATGGGACATTTCTAAAAGCACGGATCCCCAGAATGACAGACGCATACTGGAGTTATAAATGTACACAACACATTGACACAAACACAAATACGCTGTCCCCATCCCCCGCTGGTCTCACAGCGCCTGCTGGCATGGGCTGCCAAGGCGATTGTAGGGCCAAGCGTGAGTGAGGTCTTTTGAAGAGTCGCTGCCAGGCTGAGCTTACAACTGCAGGCTGAGCACAGAGACAGAAGCTACCAACAGTCCCACTGCACAAACACAAGGCCTACATTTCCCGACTCCACGTAAACAAGGACTTTCCTGTGTTGGTCTGGTATTTTTTTCATGCTGCATCATCTCTTCAGGGCTAGTCCTTCAGATGAGCACACCTCACTTGACTAGGAACCGCAGAAAACAAAATCCAGAATCAGCTGTTAGATTTCTGCTGAACATCCCTTTGAATAATCGATACATTTATGTCATCATCACCAAGTCGAAGGCTTTGCTTTTTCTGCAGTCATCAGCCTCGGATCATAGATACATTTATAGCTTTATCAAGGAGTCACTCAGCAAAAAAATAAATAAATAAAAATAAATAAAATGAGAGAATAAGTAAAGAAATATAGTATATAAAAATTAGGAATTACTGGCAATTTTAAAGTTGAACTCTTTCCACATAAAATAACATAATTTCAACTAAATATTTACTGAAAAGCAATCTCGCTAACGCTGATTGGTCTGCTACATGTTTTCATGTAAAGCAGGGGTGGCCAACTCCAGGCCTCGAGAGGCACCTGAATCAAAAGATTAGTTCATTAGCAGGCCTCTGGAGAACTTCAAGACATGTTGACGAGGTAATTTAGTCATTTAAATCGGCTGTGTTGGATCAAGGACACATCTAAAACCTGCAGGACACCGGCTCTCGAGGCCTGGATATAAGTAAAAATTGCAAAGATTGCAATAAGAAAAAGCTGGTGACTTATCACATATTTCTAGGATGTTAAGAAAGACTTCAGCATACAGCAGTGAAAGGGTGTGATTTGAGTGGTGTTCTTGGGGCATTTAAAGGAGAAAATGGGAGCTACAACATGGGGCAATGCCCGGACTCTCCATTGCAGTTTTTGGTCTCCATCTCAAAGGTCAATGAGTTTTATTCGGGGTCTTTGCAGGTGTTTGCTGGTGATTAAAGTGGCTCCAGAGAGAACCTGCACAAATATCTAATAAAAGTGGCAATCTGAGTATTTCAGAAACTGCTGATCTACTGGAATTTTTCCACACAAGCATCTCCAGGGTTTACAGGGAAATAGTCCAAAAAATAAAAAGTATCCAGCGAGCAACAGCTCTCTGAAAATGTCATTTTCCCCTGATCTCTGCCAGCTACAGAGCACTGGTGAACACGAATGGCTGAAATGCTTTAAGCTGATAAGAAGGCAACAGTAACTTTAATAACAACTTGTTACAATCAAAGTATGCAGAACCGGCACAACACTGAAGCAGCAGAAGACCACAACGGGGGCTACCGCTGTGAGCTAAGGACGGGAAAGTGAGGCCCAACAGAACTGGACAATAGAAGATTTGGAAAAATGGTTTGACGAGTCTCATTTTCTCCTGCTATGTTCGGATCGTCAGGAACATGTTGCAATGCTGTTAGGGATCTTTTCTTGGCACGCTCTGGGCGTCTTAGTACCAACTGAACATAGTTTAAAGACCATACTATCTAAATATTGTCATAAAGCTCAGAAAATGAATCTCAATCAGGCCTCGAGTGGCCTCCACAGCCGCGAGATCCCAATCCAACAGAGCACATTTGGCATCTGGTGGATCGAGAGATTTGCATCATGAATTTTGTAGCAACTGTGTGATGCTGTCATGTCAATATGGATCAAAATCTGTGAGAAATTCTTCCAACACCTTGTTGAATCTGTCCAATGAGGAACTAAGGCAGTTTGAAAGGCAAAGGGGGCACAACCTTGTATCTAATGAAGTGTCACGTGAGTGCACTCAAAGTCTTTGTCTTCAGGGTTCATTCATTTACTAATAACTTCACTATGGCCTGCGGACATTTTTCTCATCTAATCAAATTAATCTAATCTTCTCCAGGGAGCTACACCACCTGATAATGGAACCCAAGTTACTTATTCAACAGCAGTCAGCTCTGTCAGTATAGCGCTCCAAAGAGTGGAGCAGTGTGACAACATACTGTAGGTGGACTCCAGTAATGACACCAGTAGTGGTCTTGCAGTATTACATCTAGGTGAGTGATGCTAATTGATTTTAGTCACTTCTGACTTGTTTTTGTCAGACCCCTGACAGGAACCACTGTGCTTCACATCCTTCAGCCTAATGCACTTCGCCTTCACAGGCAAAGACAGACGTGGCTTTGTTGAGCAGTGCATATTAAGTTCATTTTGAATGACAGTAAAGGTCGGATAAAGTCCCCTCCACTAATCTTTGGAGGGGATCCACAAACACACAAAGGCGGAGGGGTGATGCAGACATTTTTTCTCAGGGCCCTGCAGCTCTTTAAAACAGGACACCAAGAGAGGCTTTGATTTCACTCGTGGGGTTAGAACAGGAAGGGCGTGAGGATCCCAACGCCACACTCATCCCTTTAATTTAGTCTCTAACAATAGCACCACAGCACTATTCATCATGAACCATTTGCAAGGCTGATGAGACGCATGCGGTGACCACACCTCATAGAGCGATCTTCACTGCGGTTACGGGCGAAAAGGTTAAGTGCTGTGTACAGGAAGCAGCTTGAGAGCAAGCAAAGGCAGTATTTTCAAGAACAGCCTCAGTGTTAAAGCTTTTGATTTTCCTTACAGCAGATACTTTGAGCACTTTGAACAGAAACTAAGATGTGGACAAGATGCCATTCAAGTTTAACTACTTTACTGCATCATATTTGATACTTCTACATCATCACTGGGATTTTTTTTTCCCTCTGTAAAACCAAAATACATTGCACAATACATTCCTTAGCAATAGATTGTAAATTATAGACTGTGTAAATATGACACAAATTAAATTAATTAATAATTAATTGGCAGCACGGTGGTTAGCACTGTTGCCTCACAGCAAGAAGGTCTTGAGTTCAATCCCACCGTCAGGCCGGGGGCTTTCTGTGTGGAGTTTGCATGTTCTCCCCGTGTTTGCGTGGGTTCTCTCCGGGTACTCCGGCTTCCTCCCACAGTCCAAAAACATGCAGTTAGTGGGGATAGGTTAATTGGAAAATCTAAATTGCCCATAGGTGTGAATGCGGGAGTGACTGTGAGTGCGACTGGTTGTCTGTCTATGTGTGTTAGCCCTGCGACAGACTGGCGACCTGTCCAGGGTGTACCCCGCCTCTCGCCCTAAGACAGCAGGGATAGGCTCCAGTGCCCCCCGCGACCCTGAAAAGGATAAGCGGCTGTGAATGGATGGATGTAAATTAATATTTCTTTTTTCTGTCAAGGTTCACTAAAATACTCAATTTTCTGGCAATTATTTCATGGCTCGGGCTTTACAGTGATATTCATGTTTGCACAGGCAGTTGATAGGGGTCTGGGTCCTTTTCTGTGAAGAATTAAGACTTATTAGGACTATATTCATAAGAAGACTCTTTCAATCCACAGAGATTTATATTTGGTGGTATATCATGTCTGTTGAAACATTCCTGTGCATCTGTGGGCATGTAAAAGGAGGACACCCCTGATAAAGACTGAGTACTGTATGTCACTTAAAGGAGGAAAAACTGTCAAAAGGTTGCAAAGTGGTTTGCTAATAACTGCTAATTTAAAAACCCCACCTAAAGACCAGTATTTGCATTCGTTACTTGTTTATTTTCTCAAATTTGAAAAATTTTAGTTTAAGATGCAGAAACAGATCTCAGATGGAGAAAGTCGCCAGCATCACTAAGGGGGCAAATTTTGCTGGTATGTTTTATTACACTTCACTCGTCACGTCTCCCTGTCCTCAAAACCCCAACAAATGTCAACAGCAGTCGTCACATATTTGCTGCTATATAAATAAGAATAAATTTAATTTAATTGGGGGGTTTAGGTGTGCCGTTTAGGTTCAGTTAAGTTCATTTATATAAACAGACACAGTTGTGTCACGATTGTGGCGGACCAGTAACAAGCAGAAGAAAACACAGGGCTTAAATACACACTGGAGCAATCAGGGAATGGGAAACAGGAGGGAAACACAGCTGGGACAAATCAGACCTAACGTGACACGGAGACGCAAAACCAGACACACTACACACAGGACAGGGACTATCAAAGTAAAACAGGAAACACAACAGGTATGCACAGACACAAGCTTAACACTACGACGTCAGACATGGAAACAGGGAGTGAACACAGAGACGTGGAACCAGGGCAGGTACAGAGACACAGCACCGAAGGAGCTCAAAATGCAAAACCTGAGAACTAGAAATACTTGGACAGAAACCAAAATATTAACAGTGACAACCCTGAATAAGAAATAATCAAGAATAAAACAGCTACAAAACACTGGGTCACCGACCCAGGACCACAACAAGTTTTTGGTCTTTGCTAATAATGGCTATAAGCTGAAACACATCACTGAGTTAGCTAGAAGCACTTCCTGCAGTGTTGAAGACTGCCATGTAAGGAACCTAAAATCATCTCTACTTCTTTGTCGATCATTCTTTGTGAGTGGTAGCTGACCTCTACCCCCCTCTGTTATTCCACATGAGCTTATCAGCGGTCACGATTTGCACGGCCACAGCGAAGAGCCACAGAGGAGCCTTGTAAGGACAGTATTGATCCTGGATTGGGTTTTTTTTAGGCTCTGACAATCTGTAGTTTCACACAAGCATATAAATATCAGTAATTTAGAAAACTGTTGCACCAATATCCTTGTCTAATGTCTTCCAAAAGGCACGCACACGTACATGCATGCAGAGTAAAACTCTGAAGTATTTGCAGCTGAAAGACAGAAAAGCAGAAAGATGCAACTGGCAAAAAATGTGGGACGGCACAGGGTGGAATAAATCAAATACAGCTGAAAGCGGCCTTGAATATTAAACAGTACGCTGAACCTCTGCCGATAACGCATCCTGAGAAGCAAAAAAAAAGGAAATACTTCATGTATTCATCATGAAATTTTCAACAAGCTGCTAATCTCCAGAGAGAGAGAGGGGTTGTGAAAAGCGAGGAGGAAAATAATCGGTGATGAGTCACGCACCGGCCGAGGACACCGGCGGCTGTCCGAGTACATGAGTGGAGAATGGATGTGGATGTGTGGAGGCTGAGGGGAGTCAGAGGTGCGCTCTAAAAATAGTTCAGCAGGAGAAATACGCGTGGCCACTCGACGAACCCATCTTCCTGTGACACAATCATTTCCTTCTATGGGTCCTCTTTATCTTTGTAGAACATTGGCTTCCTTCACTCCAGAAATACATCATTGGTAGTAATATTAGTAGAACCTGTGTGGGTGTGTGCCAGGTGAATAGGAACACGGGGGAGGGTTGGATTCTGAGGCCGCCAGATGGCCTTAAGACGGCACAAAGAGAAAAGGTGAATAGCACAGTCGTTCTGTTCCTTTCTGAGGACAAAAAGAAGCTCCGGGCAGGAGATGAGGCACATTCAGAAGGACAGGAAGTGGAGGACGATAGAGAAAGACCGGCTCCGTGTGGGCATGCTGAGGGAATTCGCTTTCATTGACATTTTAATGAAGCTTCAGAGTTGGTAGAGGATGAGGCATCAGAGGGACTGATTACATCTAGCTGCTCCTTACTGTAGCTGAAACTCAACTAGTTAAGACTTTCAGTGGGGTTTGGCTTTATTCACGATCGCCTCGTTTCACACATATGTGATGTGAATTTTAGACATGTTAAAGGTTTTTGAAAAGGCAACATCAATTCAACAACTTGCAACAGTCAATATCAGTGAGTCCTCAAAGAGAAAAAACACCATGTCACGGTCCGGGGTCTGTGACCCAGTGTGCTGAGTTGTTTATCATTTATTGCTGGATCCATGGTTCTGGTCCCTTTGCCCCTCATGTTACTCTGCACTCCCTCTGTTCCAGTTTAGTCAGGTCCCTGTGTGTCTTTGCTTGTGTGTTGAGTTTCCAGTTATATTGTGAAGGTCTGTGTCTTATGTCAGTGTTGTGTCCTCCCTGTCTCGTCATGCTGATCAGGTTCAGCTGTGTCTCTCTCCTGTGTGCAGTTTCCTCGTTTTCCCTTGTGTATATTTAGTGTGTGGTTACCGCTGTACTTTATCGGATTGTCTGCGTATCACGCCCGTTAGTCCTTCCCTGTGTTTCATCTGCCACATTCCCGGGTTTCAGGTTTTGTTCCCTGTGTTATTTTTGCTAGCTTCACCCGGTTTTGGTTTGGGTTGCTTCTGTCGGTTTCCTTGCACTTTTTTTTTCGTGTTACTGCTTCAGCCAAAATAAAGGTTCGCTTTCTGTTAATCCTGCGTCCGAGTGTGCGTTTGGGTCCACACCTCATCTCCACATCGGCAAAACATAACAATAAAAGGAAACACTGATACATGTAGCCCCTCATTTCAGCCACACCTGCCCACTGTGGGCCTACATGCAGTTCAGCTTTACCAGCAAAACAATAATCAAGCTGGATATCTACACTGATACCAACTGGGTAAAGTGTTAGGCACAAAAGATGCCGCATCATTTGATGGAAATGAATATTCTTAACCTACAGAGAGATTAATTCAAAGACACCCTAAAAATTAAAGTGAAAAAAATCATTCAGCAGGTCAGCACATTTTGCAGAAATGCTGTTGCAGCAACTCAAAATGATAGTCGTGGTAGTTTTCATAGCTTCCCCGCGGTTGACCTGACAATGTCTGGGTATCCTCCTGTGTCCCAAAACCTTGAACGCAGCCGACGCGGGCCGCAGCCGACGCGGGCCGCAGCAACGCGGGCCGCAGCAACGCGGGCCGCAGCAACGCGGGCCGCAGCCGACGGGTCCCAGAAGGCCGGAAGTCAGAGGCTAGTGAAATGGGACGGTCTAGCCTTCAGATTAGCGTCAAATGCTGTTCCCGCCCTTACCGCTTCCCCCCACCCTTAACGCTTCCACCTCTTCGGTTTTACCGTCTCCGTTGCTGCCGCCAGTGGTGGAAACTGGAATTGGCGGGGCCGCGCTATGAATTCTGGGTTATGGTGGGCCACGTAGGATACACCTGACCCACCCTACAAATTTGGGGAAATGTCGGCCACATTTGTTGGCAGCCTACAAATTGGGACAGCCTACGTCACGTCGCTGTGACGTAGTCGGCCTACAAATGCGGCCCACGTCAGCCGCGTCCGAGGTTTTGGGACACAGCCACGGTGTCCTACGGGATCAGCTGAGCGTTTGATTGGTTAAGTACCTTCTGTGACTCTATCAAGCTCTCATAGAGTAACTTCTGGCAATGACACGCAGTGACAGTGCATTTAGAAAAGGAAAACTAAGCAGAGAGCATTCCTTTGGAGTCATAGTAGATGTTCAAGGAATACTGGTGCGATATTGATCTGGCCACTGCTGCTTACTCAGTGACAGCACCAACACAAGCTGATTGGATCCATTTCTGAACAACATGGCTTCATTTTTTGTAAAATGGTAGGAAGTGCTGATGAGGGATCTACTTATATACAGTCTGAACCAAGACAGTTCATTAAGTGACATAGCAACACAGCCATCTCCGGAGCCATATAGCCATCATGCCTAAAACATGTTTCTATGCTAGCAACCTACCCTGAACACGAATCCTGCAACAGTAACCTGAGTGAGAAGTCATTCTTCCATTGTTGCTGTGAACAGAGTTATCAGGGCATGCAGGGTCAACAATTTCCTTTCACACAGCAAACACTGAACTTGTACACTTAATTACTTTGGAAAGGCATGTTCAGATAAATACGCAGCCTTACTGCAGCTTTCTCAGCTATCTGGATGAAAGACAAATACTTCCTGCCCATTTTAAAAGGTAATTAACGTG
Organism: Pelvicachromis taeniatus; assembly: GCA_015108175.1. Lineage (NCBI taxonomy): Eukaryota > Metazoa > Chordata > Actinopteri > Cichliformes > Cichlidae > Pelvicachromis > Pelvicachromis taeniatus. Next base: position 1,122 of record VURO01049945.1, on the reverse strand, counting down.
TTCACCTTCAACCTGTAATCATTCAAATGAGCGTCTGACGTTAGGAAAGAACCAAGTGGAGGTCCTGGTGATAATCCGACACATGTGAGCTACGTGATGGCATCCAAATCCAATCGCTCATGCGTTTGTGTGCGGATGCAATCTTTTTTCTCTCTTGAGCATTGATCACCTGATCCCGATCAAAGGGAAGAACACAAACTGCTGTCGTTTCTTTTCGTTGGCTAGAAAATGTCTATAATGCATGGAAAAGAGTTGAACGCTGGCGTTTTAGAATCACCTCAGTCAGGCCAGTCACTAAAGAACAATGTTTCTCTTGGCAATCGCTTGCTTTAAAAAAAAAAAAAGTACCTTTTCATTTGGACATTTTGTTTCTTGCCATCTGGTAAGAGCTCAAGATTGACCTCTTTTAGATCCGTTTTGGTCTCCAAATATGAAATGGTGCATTAAGCTGCACAACAGTGCAGACTTATTGATCTTACATACTGTGAGAAATTAAATTCATGTACTATTAAAAAGCCTTTTTTTTTACTGGACTTTCCTGCTGTCTGGTGATCTTGAGAACGTTTTTGAAGCACCTGACCTTGGCTGCATGTTCATGAGCACCTACTTCACTTTCCACTAAACAGAGGAGAGGACTGGCTTACTGAACAAGTAAGCTAGGGCTGGGACAACGTGTCGATGTAATCGATTACGTCGACGCGTAAAATACGTCGACGTAAAAAATTTGCGTCGATGCGTCGTCACTTTCAAAAAAACACATAGCGGCAGCGAGTAGCGGTAACATGTGGACTTAAACCACGCCCCCCGAACACGCAGTTCTACAGTATGGGGATATTTGAACCGAACAGGAAGTGATTCAGTCTTTGCCGGCTTTGTAAGGTGGAAATGGCCGATCATAAAACGACCGTAAGTTTTCAACTTTGTTACTAACGCTGGTTTTTACCCTTTAATTCATCCAGACACCCCCCACGTAGACACACACTCAGAGATAAACACCCAACCTCCGTAAATGCAAAACTCATTTAAGCTGCTTAGCAGTAACATATATCATTAGATTAATCGATGCATCGAAAAATTAATCACTAGATTCATCGATTCGGAAAATAATAGTTTTGCCCAGCC
>VURO01049944.1:150259-160262 GCA_015108175.1 Pelvicachromis taeniatus | reverse complement strand
GTAATGTCCATCCATCCATCCATCTTCTGCCGCTTATCCGGGGCCGGGTCGCGGGGGCAGCAGCCCAAGCAGAGAAGCCCAGACCTCCCTCTCCCCAGCCACCTCCTCCAGCTCATCCGGGGGAACACCAAGGCGTTCCCAGGCCAGCCGAGAGATATAATCTCTCCAGCGTGTCCTGGGTCTGCCCCGGGGCCTCCTCCCGGTGGGACATGCCCGGAACACCTCACCCAGGAGGCGCCCAGGAGGCATCCTTATCAGATGCCCGAACCACCTTAACTGGCTCCTTTCGATGCGGAGGAGTAGCGGCTCTACTCTGAGCTCCTCCCGGATGGCCGAACTTCTCACCCTATCCCTAAGGGAGAGTCCGGCCACCCTTCGGAGGAAGCCCATTTCCGCCGCTTGTATCCGCGATCTCGTTCTTTCGGTCACTACCCACAGCTCGTGACCATAGGTGAGGGTAGGGATGTAGATCGACCGGTAAATCGATCTACATACCGGTGAATTGTAATGTATAAAATATTATTATAGGCTATTACATTTGCTTAAGTACTGTCACACTTTATTAAAAACAGGTTATAGTGGGGTTTTTTTTTTTTTATTAATACAGTAAAACGAAAGATAACTAGTATAGCAGAAAGAATGTAGCATATCACTGGCCTAACTAGGATGTGTGCACTCCACTAGCCTGGAAATACATGGGTCACATATCTGGCTTTGGCTCCCTGTGGTGTCAAATACATACCTTGACTAAGCACAAATGGGCCAGAACGAGGCCACCACTGACCCCCGCTTTCCAGATGAGACACACTCATATGTTCCACAGGCTGCATTGCTAGTCGTCTGGTGCATAACATGAAATTATGACAGCAGTGTCATTTTTATAATCCTTCTTCGGGAATTAGTGCGGAAGCAACCAGGCCAACTGTGGGGTTTCTGTCATGGCGGCTGCTGTGCACTACATAAAAGTAGTGGTGCTTTTACACAAAGACACACGCACACACAGACTGTGTGCACTGTCCCTTCTCATTTGCTCATGCACAAAGCCACAGACTGTGGACCGGTGGATTTATGGTCTGTGAACAACACTTTTTCCCCTCCCTTTTTTTTAAAAAGGGGATTAGGCAAACAGTGTTTGGAGCCAACTGATCGTTATGCTGTACATTATCCCATTTGCTGGAACACAATTGCTGCTTTGCCAGTAACACTGGCTAGAACTTGGCAAAACGGGCCAGTGGACCAGGCGCATGTTATTTACTTAACAAAGGAGTTTAGACAATATATTTTTGAGCCAATTCTGTTTTCTTTATATTGTCATCTACTTAACAGCTTTAATGGTATTTCTTACCACTACTGTGATGATATGCGACTGTACTTTTCTGTTAAGCTTGACAACTTCAACAGCCATTCTTACCTCACGAGTTCACTGCTATTACTAATTGGATGTCTTTAAATTTCCTCCGTCTTAACCCTGGCAAAACAGGGGTTCCTGTGTTCAGCTCTGACAGCTTTTCTAAGGAGGTCAATCATTACATCAGCTCTCATGCCACCAATATCAAATCACCTGTTAAGAATTTGAGTTTTGACCGGCATTTTTGGTTTACAATTTTCGCCTGTCTAACACGTATATACCAAAATATCCTTATAGATCAAAGTGATGTCAGTGATGTCTTGTTTAATGTTCCATTATGAAACGTTATGCTGCAGCTAGCATCATTAAAAAACAACAAAGGAAGCTTTTTGTTTTATAATGAAGTCCTTCATTGTAACACATATTACAGTTAAAAAAAAGGAAGCCTTTTTTATGTGGCTTTGCACACACAGACATAACAAACTCAAACAGCAGACATGGTCCTTCTTGCTGGCAGGTGCTGTATGCAGTGTGGCGCTGGATCAGACAAAATCCTGCAGCAGTGTTAAGAAGTCCCACAGCTATCTAAGGAGAGTAGAAAATGTCTGTAAGGAAGACTTCCACATTTTTCACACAGTAATATTAGTTTTTTTTTAAACAAAAAAGTGGAAATGATCCACTTAAAGCATAATGTTTATGACATACTGTCAGAAATATGCCGAAACCTCAGTTTGATTCGGGGAGACATCCATTTTGGCCAGCTTTGTTTCTGTTGTTGTCTCAAGATATACTGCATCAACATAACTTGAACTTTTAGCAAGTGTTACATAGAATATCTGATATTTTTTTCTGCAAAGCCAAAAAAGATAAAATAATTCTTTTAGAAGTCATAAGGTGTTTGTTTTTGAAAATAGTTAATTGGCATTTTATTGACATTAATTAATTCACCTGAATAATGCTTAGGAAGGTGCCATGCAGTAATTAGTGTTCTTCATTGGTAGCTTAATAACTAAACTCATAAATCTTAATCAAACAGGCATGTAACAACAGGAACAAGCAAGTAAACGAATTGGCCAGGTGTGACCAAAATGCTTATTAACTATTAAAGCAAAAAGCAAACAGAAAAAAACATTTTCAAAAAAATCACTCTTGCTTCTTAAATGCATATTTGCTTTAACTTGTTTGTTGTCAGCAGTAATCGTGAGGGTTTCATGTAGAAGATTTTGTTCACAGATCACTCTCTTGTGGCAGTGAGATCAAGAAACTATTTGGCATAGGAGTCTAAAATTCTTGCACCTCTCAGATGATTTGTTTTCCTGCCACAATTCTGCACTTTCTTACCGACACAAGAGATTTGCTGTTGCTCAGAAGCAGCAGCCTCCCTTTACCCACTGTCTTTTCATGATGAGGAACAAGAATGCCTAAAGGACTTATGGATAATGCACTGGGGAAGCTTGGGGAAAAGTTTGGTTTCAAAGTTCACACTGGTCCTGGCTACAAGGTGTTGATGCTCAAGTGATACTTGAGAAAAAGACACAATTTCTGTTACTGCTACATTAGTGGATTTTGTTAATCGCTTTGAAGAAGAAAAAAAAAGCCATACTCCAAGTGGAGAAGACACCCTTACATCCAACTGGCTTGGCTAATTCAATTAAAGCAACATTTGATTAAGTCCAAGTCTGAGAGCTTAATTAAATACTGAGGGTTAGGGGGATGCAGTGGTACGTGCGTGTTTAGTATGCAATTACACATCTGGGGGAGTGGATGCACATGAATGGTGTGTGTGTGTGTGTGTGTGTGTGTGTGTGTGTGTGTGTGTGTGTGTGTGTGTGTGTGTGTGTGTGTGTGTGTGTGTGTGTGTGTGTGTGGGTGTGTGTGTGTGTGTGTGTGTGTGTGTGTGTGTGTGTGTGTGTGTGTGGCTGCAGGTGCATGTCTGATTCAGTTTGTGTGCTTACGCTTGCATTGCTGTTTGGGTGTGTGTGTTTTATAACTGGTTGCTAGGCAAGGGATGAGATAAAGCCTTTAACTGAGACACAAGAGATTTCCAACTTGCTCTACTGTTGAGCTGCTGAATACACAATAGGATGGAGTTCAGCAAAGTTCATATCAACCACGTCTGAATACTAACTCAATGCTACATGAATATGAATTTGTGTTAGTTAGTCAGATTTTTTTCAAAGGGGAAAGAATTCAGAAAAACACCTTGCAGCCAAAACAAACAGGCAAAGATGTTCACGCACAAGGTAAGGGCACGCACGCCCCCAAGACTTTGAACTATCAACTTGACATCAACACAGACAGGGCATTAGCACATGCACAAGGTGAACTCTGTATTTTGCATAGAAATATTCACAATCAGGGTAGAACAAAACACTAGCTGAGGTTTTGACAAATGGTCTTATTTATGGCTATGCATGCACTGTTGTTGTGGGTCAGAGCGAGTCTGATTTATGGGTCAGCCAGTATTATCAGCCAAGACTGGCCCATCACAGATAAATGGGTACGAGGATATACTGGAAAGTCTTTATCTTGGCAATTATTGGACAATAAATATGTTATCAGCATTGACTCCCAAAATGTAATCTCAGTCTATCTCTATAAAGCACATGAAACAAAGTCATTCAAGAACATCTATCTGTCTACATACACATTTTTAATTTAATTATAAATTCAGCTTTATATTTGTCATGGTGGAAACCGGGTGGAAATAAGTGAAGGACCCAAGCGCAGGCAAAGGCTATGATGCAAGCGAGCTTTATTTACAGGAGGTGACAACAAACAAAAGCGAGGATGGCGAGGACAGAACTAAGAAATAACCTGAACTGTAACAGCTAGCAAAATAAACAAACCTGAACAAATAAGAGGGAGAAACACTGGATGACATGTAGTGGGAACACAGTGTATGATGACCAGGAAACGCCCTGAGAAGCAGAGAGACGCTGAGAAACACCGAGACACGCAGACAGACCGACAACGAGCAAAGGCAACCCCACACTATAAATACACACACAGAGGGAACACGGAATGGCAAACAGGAGGGAGGCACAGCTGATCCTAATTAACATGACGAGACAGGGAGATGCGGGACTTGGGAAGGGCACTGTAACAGAGACATGAGAATATAACACAGGCAAGAACCCATAAAGCAACCTAAAGTAGAATTTTCTGAAATATGATCCAGTTTATGAATACGATGAACATCAAATGATGAGCTTAAGTTGGTTTTGATTTGAAGGCTGGCCTGCCATTTCTTCCTTTGTCCTCTACTTGCAGACAATGCAGACAACTACAGCTCATTCAGAACTCTGCTGCTCGAGTCCTCACTAAGACCCAGAAGTGGACCACATCAGTCCAACTCTGAGGTCTTTACACTGGCTGCCTGTCTGTCAGAGGATATTCTGATGCTGGTCTATAAAGCTCTGAATGGTTTCAGACCAAAATACATCAGTGACCTCCTGACCCAGTATGAACCTCCAGGTCCATCAGGTCACCTGGATCCTGTTTTTTTTTTTTTTTTATCATGGATACATGGCGAAGCCACAATCAACTTTTATGCTCCATATATCTGGAACAAACTCCCAGAAATCCTCAGATCAGCTATTTAAATCCAGGTTGAAGACTCACCTGTTCTCAGCTGCATTTAAATAAAGCACCAAATCCGCACAGTTTTACTTTTAAGCTTACATTTCAAAACTTACATTTTAACTACTGATTTTATCTACTGTTCCTTTTTTTTCTTTTTCTTTTTAAATCATGCTTTTTATTTGTTTTTGTTTTTTTAATGTCTCTGTAAAGCACTTTGAATCACCTTGCTGTTGAATTGTGCTATATAAATAAACTTGCCTTGCCTACTTGCCAAGTGTAGTCAAATATTTTTAAACCCACATCACATACCATACCATGATATGCCAGTTTTTGCACACTTTGAGAATCACCTTGTTGGTGCAAAAAAACTTTTTTAATTTCTATCAAACTATGTTATCTTTAGTATTTATCATAGATTCAACAACAACAAAAAAGACACACTTCCCACACAAAAAAATCAAGGAAGTTTGGCTTCATGGAAACAAAATATAAAGAAATGAAATGAAAGAAGCAGTATAGTATGTTAGGCCTACAGGTTAATATCTAAAATTACTTTTCAGGACTAAAGTAGTGAACCAAGGTGGCTGTGTGATTCAAAGGTCAGTGTTAAGTGGCTTAACAAAGAAAGAGAACACTCCTCTGAAAATGATCAGCCTCAAGGACTCAACCAAAAACAAGTGAAAAAACAGTTTGTTTAATAAGAAGCAAAATATACAGAAATGAGGGGTGACTCAAGACCTTTACACAGTGTACAGCTGTATTGCGATTAAAATCAGTGTTTTCTTTGTTTTCTGGGAACAGATTTTTTGCAGTTTTTCGCTGTAGGCAGGGATAAAGAATTTTGGTACTGGATGTTTTCTGGTAGGCGACGTTTCTGCTGACCAATCATGTTTCAGTAAGATTTGTTTGATTGCAGGTATTCATATGGTGTGAGGAGGAAAAGTAGAAATTTCCAAAATGCAATGTGGAAGCTATCTGATATTTGACAGCGATTAAGCTTTGCATTATCTTTTAAACTTCTGACTTATCCCCATGAACCTGGTTATTTTAGAGTCAGGGTGAAGGTTGTAGGGATACATCCTAAGGTAGTGTAAACATATTTATAATAAATTAATAGATCTGTTAATACAGCATTTTATCCCTTAGTTGAGTAAACTCAAGGTTCTCAGGTTTTCTTTTCTGACATTGTGAAAAAATAATAAGCCTAACTAGAATCCTGAAACTCTCTGAGCTCTGTGAGATGCTTCATCCAACAGCAGCAGCATCCCAGCATAAGCCCTGGGTAAAAATGGTGCCTGACAGGAGCACACAGCTAAACGTACTTTATTCCAAGTAAAAACTTTCCACAAAGCTCTTTATTTCAGCTTTAATTTTTTTCTATACACCCAAATGATCACTTTTTAATTTCTTGAAAGCTTTACTGAGTAGTTAGCAGGGATCTAAACCTACCAGATTAGTCACTAGATTGACCTTTTTCAATTCAACTGCATTAAAAAGAATTTTATAGGCTGGTACCAAAAAATGTGTTTTCGCCTTTATGAATATGCTCTATGCTGTATACACTTTCTTGTTTCGATTACTCAGCCATCTGGATTCAATAAAGGTTTTATGGGCGTGGCTTGTCTCACAGACAGGTTTTGCTGCCACACCTGGGCTGATTGAAGTCACTGAGGTGGACCTGCGTCTTACTTTTGTGGTGCTGCTGCAGTTTTGGTGCAGAAAATAATTATGGAATTAAGTGAAAATAATATGGCTTGTCATCTCCAACAGCTTGTCCAAGAAGTTTGTGCTTCGGTTTTGGTGAGTGAAACTCACTTAAGTGCATCTTATTAACTGTTATTTTACACTAATTATTAGCCGGTATATGCCCCCCCCCACACACACACACACACACACAGAGAACAAAAAAATGATGGCGGCTGAAACGCTAACGTTGACATTTTAAAAACGCAGGCGGGCAGGGATTGAGGTTGAAGCCTCTGCACCGAAGAGTCTCACTGTCTACCCCTAAAATAATTTTTAGAGGCAGCGCCACTAGCTGTCCACTTTGTCTGCAGCCATGGCTCTTGAGGAGATACAACATGGTCATTTCTGCCATTAGCAGCAGGATACCCATTACTCTTGGGGCACACCTGCACATGTAGTCAACACTAAGCGCATGCCTGTGTACCGTGGCCCCATTTCCATGCTTTGCTTAGAATGGATTATCACCGCCTTTATGGTCATTTAAATTCACACTTGGCAAACACTTAAAGTTCAGTTCACTCAGTTTAAAAAGAGTGAACAAAATTTTCAACGATTGAGTAATTCAAGTTATTTGTCTTTTTTTATTGTTCCGTGTGAGCCATTGGTTCACAGACGGAGGACGTTTAGTGTTTTTTCTTTTTTTTCTTTTTTCTTTTTTAAAGCATTTAAACAATGTTGCACAAACAACGACAACTGAAAACAGGCCAGCCTACAAATGTAATTTAGCTCTATAAGAATGTCTACAGCTGTTAGTTGTTTACATGATCTTATTCTTTGGTAGTGATTATTTCTTATCATCAATCACTAGCCAGATGCTCCAACTCCACTGAGTTTAACATTGGTTGCTGGTGTTCTGACCTTTGAAAATGTGAGCCCCCCCCCAATCTGAGGATTTGTACTTCATTTAAATGTACATGAGGACTGACTTCAGCAGTTCCTTTGGGAGCTGCATTGTCTAAAACCTTTCACCGCTTTCTTCCTTTATTCAACAAGAACAGTCCATGTTAGTGGACATAAACTAAACAAATATGAACAATTTACCATATTAAAATGATTTAAAAGTGATAACAGACTTAGTTTGACATAAGCAACTCTTTTAGATGTGCCTTTTAAATTTGATATGTTGAGCTCCCCTATAGGAAGTGGGCAAGTCTATGCAAAAACTTTATCTATACAGCAAAACAATCATACTAGAACAGGCTGTATTTCTGCTTTGTAGCATCAGTTTGTGGGTACCTGTTTACTCTTGAGAGGGAGCGAGTGATGCTGACATGTTATTTTTTTTATTTTTTATTTGGAAACAATGCAAGGGAGAGAAAAGAAGTCAGTTTCTCAGTCTATGGAAAACTGACCTCGTTTCTAACTTTTTTTTTTTTTCTTCAGTATGTCATAATGTGTATTTTGAAAGTTTTGGTCCCATTTACAGTAAACTTGATGATACAGCAGGATATGCTTTAGGCTGTAGCTACCTCATGGTTGACAAGTCACTGCTGTATGGGTGTGGGTTCCTCTGATTCTTTGTCAGGTCCAGTCCTTGCTTGTCACAACTTTAGAGCTTAAAACCATGTTGGCTAAAATGCAAAACCCAATACTCTGAAAGAGCACAAACCAAATTGTGACTAAGCATAGTGGTTACACCCATCTCTTGTGTACAGGCATGTGAAAAGGAGCATTTTCACAGCTTTACTCCTTCCGTAGGAAATAAGAAGGAAGCAACCAGGTGCTGCTAATCAAATGCACTCGACTGAGCATGAACAAGTGTGATCACCTCTATGAAAGCAGGTGTTTTGCGAATTTGCTGATGTGGAGCATTCAGGTGTGAGTCAACACAATGCCAGTTTTCCCAGGGGTGGACATATGTCAGCAAATTCACACCAAGGTCAGACCATACAATGAGTAGAGAAAAAAACAAAACAAAAACAAGAGCTACATCTCAAACTCTTCTGGCTTTGGTTAGCTTTTGAAATGTTTATGACATTACATCTGGAAAAAGACTGAACAATTGGCTTGTTTCAAGGAGTTGTCAAGAGGAAAACCTCTTCTGATGATTTTTTTTAGGCTTTATTGGATAAGGGGCAGTGAAAAGAGGCAAAAAAGCGGGGAGAGGGGAAGACATGCAGCAAAGGGCCGTGGGCTGCACTCGAACCCAGCCTACTGCTCTCCAGGCATACGGCATGTGGTCGCCTGCTCACCCACTGAGCTAAAGTGGCAACCAGAGAAAGCCTCTTCTCACTAAAAAGAAAATGGCATTGCATTAGACTTGCAGACTCATCTGAACAAACCACAGCACAAAGCTATACAAAAGTCCTGTCCCATCTTTAAAATTTCTGATATTGATTGATTATTGGGACCCAATCTTTTCAGAAGTGTAGCCTTTTCTACAGGTCAATGAAGTGCAGGTGTCACACATTAAATATGATGCATTAAGAGGAAACAAATCTGGACCTCAGTTATTTACAGTCCTGCGCTGGTATAACATGAGTTTATCGCCATCTAGGTGACCACACTGTGACGCAGAATGAAAAGGTGATGTGATAACAGTTAAAATATAGAGATAGGAATGTGTAATCTTTCCTGTCACTTGTACAAGTGCTGTGTTGTGGTATACATTAATGCTCAAAGAATGTTTTTGAGAGGGTGTGTGTGAAAGGCTGAGCAGATTAATTGATTAAACATTTTCTACTTTGCAGGTCATCACCAGAAATCTTAATCGTCAAAGAAATTCTACAGGTTTTATCACACTGATACAATCAGCTCCTAGCTGGGGCTGCAGCGCCCCTATTCTGTGTGTCTGGTTGTTGATAACCGCCAAATTTTAAAGTTTATTTTTGTTGTACAAGAACAAAAATAAATCCTCCAGTCTTGTTTTTCCTCTCGCTTTTCGACTTGCTGTATGGATATCAACCTAGGGTGTGTACAGTCTTCTCACAGAGTCTGGTGGGCTGTAAAATCAAATTCAGTCCATCCATGTGACACAAACTGCATTCAGCAGGTCACATGACACAGGGGAACTGGCTCCAGGCACAGGGACACCAACAGAGAGTAACAAAGATCGTCACTGAGACAATTTTCAGCATGGTATAAAGTGCTTGAATTGACCCCTATTTTCTAAATGACTCACTCAGTGTCAGGGAGCCTTTTATGTTCACATGACAATTGGAGAATGTTTATGAGATACACCTGAAGAAAAAAGGGAATCACTACAAGCCATGTTAGTCTCCTTAAACTTGCAGTGAGGCAATCTAATACCAGTCTTTTTGATGAGACTGGAAAATGACAAAAATAAGTTCAGACTTGCTGTTACAAAATCATTGAAGTTTGACT
>VURO01049944.1:114683-142783 GCA_015108175.1 Pelvicachromis taeniatus | reverse complement strand
AGCGCAAAGGGAGGCTAATGTTGAAAAGTGTCTGCTTTGGTTAAAGCTGTAGCAAATGAATGGCTGGATTACACATAAGTATACAAATACAAAGAATTCGGATGGAGTTGGAGCATGTGTGAGTGCCGTTGGCTTTCCAGCTGGGAAATTGGTCTGGGGGTTAGTGGAGGGTTGGGTGAGGGTCATTTGATGCTATTTTGGCTGTTCCCAGATTCAGTAATGGCTGGATAAGAAGAGGGTCTCTCTTTCCCTGACTCCCTCCCTCCCCTCACTCACAAACGCATACATGCACATTCACAAACTCCTTTCATGTTCGGCCAGTTGCATCCAGCACTGGGGAGACTTTTGGGAAGATATTATGGATGATACGGAGTGGAAGATGACTCAGCCACAGGAATCCCAGAAAACCCACAGTGGTTGGCTGGAGTACATAGACAGAGAGAGACAGTGAAACAGAGGGAGGCAGAGGAAGTGTGTGTTTGTGAGTGAGAAGTATAAAAGCCAAGGAGAAGTAAAGGAGAAAGGGAGTCATGGGAATGTGTCATTGGAGTTGTCATTTTTGGTTTTGGCTGTTATTAATGTGACTTTACTTTAGTTCAGTTTAGCAGTGCATTAAATTAAGTATTTTTAATGTTTCATATATTTGTATGCATCAGATATTAACGTCCAATAATAACTTGTCAGGTTTATATCACTGAGGAATTACGGACGCCTTCATTAGAGCATGTGCTTTCTGCTGTAGGGACAAAACAGTTTTCACAAAGTTACTGTAAAGGCTACCCAATGTAACATTAGCATCAGTGAATAATTTATGACCTTTCATCACTTACTACCACTGCACAACCCAGAATGATCCCAGCCTAAGCTTTAGATGAGTGGTGTGCTAAGTTCTAGGTGCATCATTTTGGGTGTTTTCACAACTGTAGTTTGTTTACTTGGGTCTGAATCAGTTGATGAGTTTGAAACTTTTTGCGTTTTCCTGTGTTTTAGTTTCCATTGACACAGAGAAAACTCCAAGCAAACCAAAAACTCTGTCTGGAGCAGGAGCAACAAAAATAAAAGCATGAAGAAGGTGGTGTTCTGGACTAGCGAATAACGTACCTATTTCAGCTAGTTGTCACAGTTTGTGTACTTTGCTGCATCCTGGAATACAAAGCATACCTGGTTAGGTAAAGGCCTCACCTTCACACCTTCAGCTTATACCTGGTGCCTGGGTAGGAATGATGTTGCATCATGTTCTCACCATAAACAAACCAGATTCAGGCGACCTCCTCTAAAGGAGCTTGGCGTTTTTTGGGGGCCCTCACCCTAGTGCAGTTACCATGTTTACACATTCAACTGAACAACTTTGGCTAAATGGCACAGGAGTGAAAACACCCTTATGTTTCTGACTTTGTTCTTTAGGTTATAATAATGAATAATGTGTAAGTTTTGTTATGTTGAGCTGTGCTCTTTGGTTTGGTTTATAGCACAAAGAAGGAAAAGACTGCAGTTCTTTCAGTTAGTCATGGTAAAATGAGCAATGCCTAGTTGTGGAAGGAGATACCACTACTTTCTTAATAAGCCAAAGACTTGTGGGGGATGTGGTTTTAATGTTTTGGAACACCAGCAACTTTTACAGTGTGATTTAGACATTATGGTCTTCACTAGCAATGTCTTAAGGTCATTGTGCAACAAGACCGCAACTAATTTGAGAATGATGGCTTGAATGTTAAATGTCCAACATGTAAGTCTTGTCTTTTTTTTGCCTTTGACTTTGTGCTGTGATTGGCGCTGACATTGTGGCTTGTATCTGTTCTCCTGCCAAGCTGAACTAGAGGCAGGCCTGGGATCAGCTCAAGTCCAATATGCTGTAACCGCTCCGTTTGTTGAGCAGACACAGTTGAAATGTTCAGGTGAATGGGGTTTCCAGCTTTGTTTGTGGCTGCATGCCTACCCACAGACTAGTTCTGTGAATTTGTCTGTTGATCCTCATTAATGGTGATAAAGCAATCTGTAAAATCAGATCTGTTTTCTGCCAGCCCATTTCCTCAATATAAAAGCTTTCAGAGAGGAAAGTTAAGAGACTCAAATTATGAGTAAACACTTATTGTAAGTGCGGATAGTAAAACTATAATTTGTGACAGAACGGCACAGATTTATTTTTATTGAAAGCAGAAATCCTTCTTGAATTAGAGGCAGTTTGTGTAAAAACTGGATGTGAACAAAAGCGCATGAAATAACATAGCCAAAACATCTGTAAAGCTGTGGTGCAACAACAGATTTGACATTTTATTAACACAGTAGTTTTTACCCATAATGCCACCAGCAGTGTCATACAGTGGTGATACAATTTGATAATTAACAGCTTTTACACTTGTTCTTGTGCCAATCTGGCAATTTAAAATAAGCAGAGATGACAAAAAGTGCTGACTCACCATTGAGCTCTTGGTATTGTGTGACTTCCAAACTTTCACTGTGTTGCAGTGACCTTGAGCGCTGCAGAAAACAGAGCCTGTGAGTAACTCAGGGAAATGAGGAGTGTGTGAGAGAGAGGGAACCCTCCAGCTTGCTTGTCGACAGATAATCTGTCAACCCCCCACTGGTCCCCAGACTCACGGTACATGTGGAATACACACACGCTATGCAGAACACACACACCTCTCACCAGCCACCTACTCGTGCTGCACAGCTGAGTGTCTGACAGTGAGGTAGCTGGTGGAGAACGTACTTACCTCCCTCCTCTCCTCATCTGTTTCAGCTTCATCCATCACACCCTACACACACCTTTCTCTCCTTATCTTTAACTTTCTGCCCTCTCTCTTCTGTTGTCTCTCTTCTCTATCATAACCTTTCTTTCTTCCCGTGGGTCTATCATGGTTTCTCCCTCCCTCAGTTTCTGCTCTTTCTTTCCAATTTATCTTCTTTTATTTGTGTTTGCCTGAACTCCCTGAGATGGTTGCAAAAAGAGAAGGAGAAAAAGTCATCAGTGAAAAATGGACACTGTGGAGAACACACACTGGTCTGTAATCTAAGTACAAGCTGGAACTCTCTTGATTATATTAGCCCTGTGATGTGCTGGAGCTAAGATGTAAAACAAGGCTCACCATGAATGGTGGCTGTTAATAAACTCAGAATTGCAAAATATTGATTGGCTCACTCAGTGTTGATTTTTTTTTTTGTGTGTGTGTGTGTGTGTGTGTGTGTGCGCGCGCGCGCATTTGTACACACTTCAGCAGTGGTAGCCCAGTAGTTTTAAAAATAATGGTATCAAGATCAGTACACAGTTCTGAGTGATTGGCTCCAGGCCGTTAATGCCCTACAACTGACCCCCGCCTTGGGTCAGAACAAAGCATAGTCTTTAGTAAACACTTCACTACTACCTGCCAACGATGCCTAAGGTTTAAACCTTAGAATGAATGCCAACAATTTGCATAGACCATGGCATAATAAACACAGTGCAGCTGTAGCAATCATCATTTCATTCAGGTATAATCTGAAATAATTCACACAGACGCCACATTAGCACAGTGCACCATATATTTTGAACAACATGTAGGGGTGTTTTTGTGCTACAGAAAACACCCCCAGAGCTTGCTGTTTATCTACAAATAAGAGAGAGAGAATCTCAGTGTCTAACCAAATCTAGGTTTTGAAAAAAATGTCCAATGAGCTGAGGTTTTGTTTGTTGCTTCCTGCTGCCTAGTGGTCTTCCCTCAAAGTTTATTAACCAGCAGCATCTCACACACAAGAAAGTTATGCTTGTGCTTTCGTTAAGAACTTAAAAATATTATAACATCTGTGATGTGATGACAGGATTAGGCAGGACCTAACAGTGAAAGTGTGTTTGGTCTGATCACATTGGGAGAAGACAAGTTCTCTAGTGCCAAAGGATTGGTGCTGTCTTTCCACGTAAAGATAAAACTGCAACTTCTAAGTCAGTCAACATTATCTTGTACGTGATGAACTTTCTCAGTCAGTGGGTAAACATATGAATGCTACCCATGAGAGTTGTCATATAACATGGAACTAGATACAGGAGTTAGTTGTTTTTTTCTTTTTCTCCCCGTGTGTGGGTAGAGTGCAGAATGAGTCAGTGGGTTGACATTAACTGGCAGTTGTGCAAAGTGCACAGATGTATTGCTAAAAACCCAGATGAGTCACTCCTCACTTCAGAGATGGTAATTGCACTTAATGACTCAATGACCACATTTGGATTTGAATTATTTCTTTGGAAGTTGTTTCAGAACAAACTAAAGTGAAACGAGATACCATGGGCAGAAAGACAGACAGGAAGGCAAATGGGAGGAATGAGTTGGATGGAAAGTGAGTGAAAGAGGCTGGTGAGAAAGATGGATTTAGAGTGGCAAAATATCCTCCACCACGTGGAGTCGTTTAGATCGTTACTGGCCGTATTCTTGGTTCTGAATGTCTTTACTTCTCTTGTCCATCCTGCTGCCAACTTAGTGTCAGGGTAATGTGATGGTTAGATTTATAGATGTGTCCCCCTCTGGGCTACCACAGGAGTTTGGGCGGCACAGATGTGATGAAGCACTGTCCAGAATCCAACAGCTACAGTTAAGTTCCCAGTCTGTGCCAAGAGCCACGTGAATGTGGGTGGGGTTGGTGGAAGCGTATGAAACTTCTGGAGGTGCTGTGAACTAAATTCAATTTAACAGCTGTGGAGGGAAATGTCCACATGCTCATCATCTTGGTGGGTAAGGAGATGAGGTTGGGGTTATGGATTCAATCCAAAACTCTTATTTTCCCCTTTTTGTATATATACTGGTCTGTGATAGATGTACTCATGAATTTGTCTATGACCCAACATTATTAAAAAGGCAATACACTGCTCATAAAGGAATTCTACTCCATAACTCCAAATACACAGTACTATTCAACCATCTTGAGCCACTCCTCATTTCTTTACGTTTTGCTATGAAATGGGAAAGTCCATTGATTTATTGAAACATGTGAAAATGGTGTATAAGGCATAAACTGTGTTTGTACAGTTCAAACAAGGTTGAAGGTCAACATCTGCCATGGCCATCTTTGTTGTCAACACAACCTGAACATAGGCAAACTTGTAATTTTTTTTTAAGCAGTCTTCAGGAATAGTTCTCCAGGCTTCCTGAAGTACGTCCAACGCTCTTCTTTGAATCGTCTCGATCAAGACGATCCCACACTGCTTCAATAATGTTGAGGTCTGGGCTCTGAGGTGCAGTGTTGGTCAAGTTACTTGAAAATAGTAATTAGTTGCTAATTACTGATTACTTCTCCAAGAAAGTAATCCTGTTACCTTACAGATGACTTATGTTTAAAAATAATTACTTACCGTATTCTTCGCCGTATAAGACGCTCCGGAATCTAAGACCCACCAATTTTAAAGGAGGAAAATCTATAAAAAGATTCGGAACCAAATACTGTAGAACACTTTCTCACACATGTTGTGGCTTCTATACTTATAAAAGAATCGCCTCGGACTTGTCGTACAGTTTCTTTATTTCAGTGCCTCAGAATCAGTATATACATGTAGCTCTCAACTGCTAACTGGCACTCACACATACAGCCGGCGTTTCCGTGTACTTCCGGTGATTTCAAAATAGGGGTCCGAACATTACAACACACACCATACACGCTGCATTTGATATATCCAGAAGCAATAGCATGATGTAGGGAGTGCGGTGTGTCTTCTCCCCATGATTCGGGGGCGGGGCTTTGGCGGATCAATTCTTCTGCCCATCAATCACGGGCATCCAATCAAGTAGGAGCGTGGCGGAGCAGAGCACGGACAGCACACAGTAAACATTGTCCGGAGGAGGTGGAATGTATGGAGCAGGAGGGGCAGACGTGCGGACATTTCCAGGCAGCATAGATTGACACAGTGCCCGGGAGATATGCACAGAAGCGGCGAAATTGTGGCCACACTGACCAGCAAGAAGTGAGACTGCCCGGGGAGACCTGAGGAGGCACAGCCCGCAGTACATGCCACAAATCCAGCCTGCAGCACACACAGCATAAAGAGAGGACTGCAAGCAAGCACCACACAAAGTTAGGAGCAGTTTTAATGCAGGCAAAATGTGTATTTGACATAAGACGCACCAACACTTTTTCTTCCTGCAGTGTAGGAAGTGTATCCTTTCACTGTGTCTAGACTCTGTCCATGTGACCTGAACATTGAGAACGTAGCATCAGCCCCCACGTGTGTTATTTCTGTCTGCTGAAGAGCAGTGCTAATCCTCAAGATAGCACACTTTTTTTGTTGTAAATATCAAATGTAAATCAGAGTGGAAGCTGTTTATTTCTTGCCGCACAGTTTGCTCATTTTCAGCCAACGACCTGCACTGTTGTTCAGTAAAAAATATTGCTAGTTTTCTAGATCGAAAATGTTGCAAAAATGCACAACTTTCCTAAGTGATAGTTTTATCTCTCTATTTCCAGACAGCGCCATTGTACACATGAGTTTCTGAGAGGATTTAAGCATCACTCGAGACAAAAAGATAAAACTGACAAAGATGTGATGTAGAGAAAAGAAACCCGAGTATAAAGTACTGTTTTGGCTAGAGGCTGCTTTATCTCAGTCAATTAAAAAATGTCATACTTAAACATAAAACAAAAACACCGAAGGGCTAAAATATAATTAAGCCTGACAGGGTGCAACCAAAAATTAGTTTCCTGGGAAAACGATGAAACAAGACTATGAGCCAGCAACGCTGTCAAAGGCTATGCAAAGTGGAGCACCTCAGGGCTCAATGGCTTCTCATTAATTCATCGAACAAACAACAAAGGCCACATCTAAAACAGTCTTAGGCACTTAGCCCACAACAAAAACATACTTCATTATAGACTTGTTCCACAATATTCCCACCAAGACTTTTTAGAAGTGGGGAATGAGTCACAGCTAATAAACTGCACCAAAAATGGACCTTCTTTCCTTTTTAATGGGGGACTAGTTCACTCGCTCACGACTGCACAGGTCTGATCCAAAGTTTTAACAGGTTTCATCAGGCTCTCACTTCCTGCTTAATTGGCTTACCACCAGCGATATGCAGAAGATCTGTCATCGAGATTTAAACTCGTGTTTAGCAAGACAATGAGAAAACATTCTCCTCATAATAAATAGGGCTTCATCATGTTTTAATTAAGCAAGATTAATTAGCTCGCATGCGAGAGGAGATACGGGAGGACAGCAGTGATCTGTCCCTCCCTCGAAATAGTTTATTCTGTTGAAAGAACTGTGATTGCGCTGTAGTGCTGACAAACAGTGGATGACTTGGAGCAGAGGACATTAGGGATGACTGGGATAGCAGGGATGAGCCCTTCAGAGCAGAGAGAAGCAGCGAGTCTGCCTCATTATGGGACTCACCAAAGCCGGTGCTGTCTTTGCACTTATGCAGAGGTTAGGAAACACATTATTCAGTCTGACTCGCCACAGCCGAAAAAATGTTTTGGATGTAGACATAATAAGCTGCGTTTTTGACTGTTTTATTTTTTTCATTTCAACCATGCCCCCAGACTTGATAGAAAAGGTAGCAAAATCTTTAAATAACTGTACCATGAGTTATTAACTTAATCTTAATACATTTTTTTAAATTAATGTACTTCCTCAAACACTGCATAGTAAATTTCATTAACCAAGACAGCTTTAAGCTAAAATGTGCCACTGCTTAGTTAATCATTGTGACGTCGTACCGGAAGGAAGCAATGACAAAAACACAGCTGACATACTATAGTTACACCACATTCACTCTGCACCACATTTTTATACTGACACAGATTCTCAGTTCAAAACAATCCTGATTTTTCTTAATGGGCTCCTCAGCTCATCCTCTGAATCAAGCAAGATGTTTTAAGCCAAAGTTGCAAAGGTCAAGAATGAAGACTTTTCAGCGCTAAGCTTAAACTTCACTGACAACATGCACATATGAACAAAAGATTAAAATTCGGCAATAATTTGACCATCTCGCCCTTGATATTTTAACTCTGGATATGTTTCCGTGATCCTGTTTTTAATTAATACCATTTCTTTGCTTTATCCTAATTTTTTTTAGTTGTCAGGTTACATCGGTGACATGTTAATTGACTAAGCGCTGTAGTTGAAAGCTGAACTTCTCGAAGGGTGCAGCTCAAAATTAGAAAGAAATGAAGTATTAAGCAACAGCAAAACACTGCACACTGATCGCTCCCCTCTTCTCGTTGGCTGCTTTTGAATGCCACCACCATGGAAACTCATACAAAGCCTTCAAGTCTTTTACTTTTCTTAACTAGTGCATGGGCGTTAATGTAAGTTAGAAATGCTGTGATGTGGGTTTTATCCTTTGTCTTTTGAAGAAAGGCTCTTTTGTTTTTGGAGGGGAAAAAAAAACTATATAAAGCCTGTGTTGACCTAGCAGCTTGCTACTGTAAAATGAAGCTTTCAAAGTAGGTCAAAATACTGGTGGCATTTAGAGGAAATAATACTGCGGGTGTGTGCTTTTGCATTCATTGCCTCTTGGTGTGCAACGCTTGAGGCTCCTGTGATTATACAGTAACACGGTGGTGGTTAATTCTTGGTACGTGCATATGAAATCTAATGAACTGAAAATGCTGAAGAAAATATTCCAGTGGTATAAAAATGTTGAAAGAGTGCTGAAAAATGGGTTTTTTATACTGTAGTATCATAAAAGTCTCTCTATTTATTTATATATGATGAAAGAAATAAGAGCACCGACTGCAAAATAAGACTTTTTGTTAACCTGTGTGCAAGCTACTACTTCTTCCCTTTCTTTCCTTATTTATGAAAATGTGTATTTATTCATTGATCTAACTTTTCAAATGTACCCAGCGTGACAGTGTGGGTT
This sequence comes from Pelvicachromis taeniatus, assembly GCA_015108175.1. NCBI lineage: Eukaryota > Metazoa > Chordata > Actinopteri > Cichliformes > Cichlidae > Pelvicachromis > Pelvicachromis taeniatus. Next base: position 133,964 of record VURO01049944.1, on the reverse strand, counting down.
ACATGGATTGCATGGCTGGAGAAGAAATTTCAGCATCTAAGCTGTGTTTTGAAAACCAGAAAGATTTTCTGTTGCATGACCCCCAGACTCCAATCCCCTGAGTGACTCAATAATTTAGTTTTGCACTATTGGCCCTTGTAATTCAGTCTGGGGAGAAAAAAAAAAGCCTGCCCGTGGCACTAATGTGAAACTCCATCTCACAACCAACCTATTACTGAAGCTTTCACCTGGATTTATCAAATAAGGTAATGCAAACCTAAACTGAGCTGGAAGGGAACTACAGGAGACAACTATTGTGTCTTATTGCTTTTCTCTGATCTAATTTTGTTTCTTTTTTCCTGCATGAACAAACACATCAACTTGTGGGAGAACGTAGACAGGTGAACATATTTTCCATCACCATAACCAGACGATCAGATTTTCTGAAGACGGTTATTAGCGTGTGGACAACAGCTGGGGCTTCACACTAATGCCATCCATATTTAATTAACTTATTCCACTATTCAGCCTCTCTGACTTTAAAAAGTTCTCTTTATTTTACATTCCTCTCCTTTTAGCATTATGCCACTTAACCTACTCTCCTTCCCTATATCGTTTTCACCCCAAGCTATTGCTATTCAGCTGTGACAGCTTGCCTTTGCCCCGCTGGGAGTGGGTATAAGCTTCTACACATTAAATTGGACACAGAAACAACAGCAAAGGTTTGCAAGGAAAAATGGGTCCACATACTATTCTGAACACATGGGCATAGGAAATTACTTTTCTTTGCAAACATAATGATTAGTGCAGCACTGAGGGTAGATATGCAGTGGTGAAATGATGAGTCAGATGTCCATGAAGACTCTCACTGTTTATTCAAGGACGAGTACACCTCTGCAAAGAGAGCTCAGTTTTACACAAAAGCTCCAACTGCTTTTCCTGTTACAGCTAAGAGGATCTGCATTACCGTGAAGAGCATAAAGATCACATTTATCGTGATTAGAGTCTGCCATCGCAAACACTCAAGCTTTCTGAGTATCCCATCACCCAGTCTAGTATTGATATATAGGCTGCATGAATGGCGAAGGGGGTGCTGGTAGAATAACTATGCTAAAACCTCGGTGAGTTTAGTGAGTGTCATATATTTCGGAAAAGCATTTGATGTGAAGAGAACTCAAACCTGTGTATGCTGAAGTCTGTTTAACATGTTATGAGGGAAATTATGCATGTAGCTTACTCCATGTGCTCTTTTCACTGCCAGAATATGATTTGCTTTAAAGTGCTCGTGATCTGGTCTGAGCTCCACCGCGTCTGTAGTGCAGAAACTGGTCTGGAATTCCCAACTCCCACATTAATATTCAGCTAAATTGAATTTTCTTCATCACACGCTGCAATAGGAATGCAGCCTTATTGCGCTCTCACGCAGATTTTCATCCTTAAAATCGATATGGTTTATTCCAGCTTCAAATTAATAAATAATAATAATTGCAGGAATGAGAAGAATAATAAAATAAAATGTTATTTGACTGCTGCAGGATTCATTTGTGAGGGCTCTGTGGAAGTCTGACATTACTACAAAGCTATTAGTTAGATGACAGCGCCAATCAAGCTATTGGCTGCATATGACCAAAAGCATTTGTTTGTTTATGGTTTTGGTTAGAGACGATCCAGTATAAGGTCATTGCAGCTGCTCCTGTGGTGATGTATCCATTATTGATCCACTTCCTGGAGCTGTCTGTGTGTTTAATGGGCTGCCCAAGCTATTATCCGTAGGCTTTATTGACAGTATTGACAGACAAGCTTAGAGGGGAAGTGAAAACAGCAGCAAGTCATCATCGCCATGTGTTGACCCTAGGGATGCAGATGCCATGGGGGCTTCAAAGAAATTCTCTCTCTCTAGAATTTTAGAACATTCATGGTAACTATTCTTATTTGCTTGTATTGATAGATAAAAAAATAATTAGATAGAATTCTATTTTAGATTTTCATTTGAGATAGCTGCCTCCCACTTGAATGAAAGTCTACAGGCATTCAATATACACTCACCTGCTCAACTGCATTAATTCTTCATGGAATAGATTGAGCAAAGTGCTGGAAACATTCCTCTGGGATTTTAGTTCATCCTGACATGATAGAATCAAACAGTTGACATATCCATGATGTGAATCTCCCACTCCACCACATACCAAAGGTGCTCTCCTGGATTGAAATCAGGTGACCATGGAGGCTATTTGAGAACAATGACCTTGCAGTTATGTTCGAGATGAAAATAGTTCGAGATGATTTGAGCTTTGTGACATGGCACAATATCATTATCTGAAAATGGGCACACTGTGATCACAAGTACTCAGGCAGACTGTGGCGGTTAAATGATGTTCAATTACTACAAAGTGGCTCAAAGTGCAAAAAAATAAATAAATCACAAAGCAGTTTGGCCATTGTCATCTGAACTCTGGCATCAACAAAGCATTTTCAACCTGCCGCTTACTAGTTATTTTCTCTTTTTGGATCATTCTCTGTAACCTCTAGAGATGGTTGTATGGGAGAATCCCAGTAGATCGGCCATTTCTAAAATGCTCAGAGGAGCATGATGTTCAATTTAAATTTCAGCATGTCGTTTTGCTGTTTACATCTTAAATGCATAGAGTCACTGCAATGTAATTGGCTGATTATGTAATTTTCTAAAGAGCAATTGAACAGGTATACCTAATGTAGTGGCCAGAGAATGTAGTCCCACTGTAGGTTTTAAGGCTGATTTACAGCAAACTAACTAATGTAAATGTATTATTCTTGCAAATAATTCACAATTTTAATTTTAATATACATCGCTTCTACTATACCAGAGCATTCAAAGCGCTTTATACAGCGTGCCTCATTCATCTATTCACACCCATTCATGCAAGCACTTTCATCTATGTCTAATGCTTTTTATCTAACATTGCACACATTCACAGTCCAATGGATACATCACAACTTAAGGGTTAGTGTCTTGCCCAAGGATATTTGGCATGCAGATGGAGCAGCCAGGGATCGAACCAACCACCAACGTTCCAACTAGTAGATGCTAGCTAGCTCCTGACCAACAGCCACCCGAAATTCTGTGTTAAAGTCCCAAATGTGTAACTTAATGAGCTGACATGAATTGAAGTGGCTAAATCCAACGTTTAGTTACATTTCGGAAAGTGTGCAGTTCATGGTTATGTTGTAGGGTTCAGAGGGGTTTGCGCTTATGTCATAAGTTATGACGTAGATTTCCCGCTGAAGCATAAATTGGGCATTAAAAGGAAAAATCTATTATTTTATTTTGATATTAAAAGGTAAAAAAGCAGCATTTCTTGGCTGTACTTGGAGACATCTTTGCAGAGACATTTGCTCGAGGAATGCAGATTTCAAAGGTTGTCCCTGAAATGAGTCACGACTATAGAGAGACAGTAAGAGACACAGAGAGAAGTAGCTCTGCATTTCATACAATGGGCTCATAACAGATTCTGGAGGCTCAAGGCAATTTAAATTTACTCCACACATAAATTACTACACTGACTTGAAATCAGAGTTTGAGAAACAATAAATGTGCATAGTGAAATTGCACAGGCGTTTTGTTGCCCCACAACAGAATGCCCGTGCTTGGAGAAAAATATCTCATCAAAAAAAGGCTCACACTTTAAGCCAATTAAGTAAATGTAATATACAAACCACAGTCATTCTGCCTGTGTATGGGAACATCCAAATTATAACTCATGTCGAGTTTGGTTCAGGGGGAAAAATAAAATCACAGCGATATTACTTGAAAAATTAAATCCAGTGGTTTGTTATTTGACATTTGGTTCTTTAGAACGACAGAAAGAAATGCTGCTGCTCACCCGTCTCCACGTCAGTGATCACAGCCGTGTTGTCAAATGAGCCGGTGAGCAAGTGTCGCCCGCAGGGGGTCCAACAGGCGTCGCGCACAGCTCCCGAATGGCAGGTGTAAACCCTGAGGCATCGCCCGCTCTCTGCTGCATCCCACACCTGCCAAACGCAGGCACATCGCATCACGCCAAAGTCACAAATTTATCCAGACTACAGACTTTTTTGTTTTGTTTTTTTTTCACTGACTGTGCACAAGATTAAGACAGTTCAGGAACAAAGACTCAAAAGCCAAGAACTGACTGCATGAATTTCTAAGAGTTCAAAATCCATTATCAGCAGGTTGTGCTCAGTCGCATATATACAGACATACAAATACATCAGAGGGTTCGACATGCAGCGCTTTCCCTCCACATCAACGAGATGAAAGCCGGGTCATTGGATCTGACATTCAAACAAAACTTCAGTTTTCTGCTTGGCAATTCATCATTCCAGAGAAGTATAACTCAGTTATGAAATTCAAAATGTATTATGTCACAATAAAATCTATTAGTTAAGTTTAATAGTAACAATGATGTGGAAGTAAAATACTTGAATGCCATCATTACCATGAAGGGGGAAATGTGAATATATACTGTAAAGCTATAAAAAAAAAATTATTGAATATCAAGTAAGTCAAATGCTTTGGAAGTATCACTGCACTCTGTTCAAACTGAGTGAAGTTGAAAACTGTTATTACTGTTATTGGAAAATGATCAAATAAGCCAAAAGTCGTTTTTTCTTTCTCTTTTCTATGTTTTTTATATATGAAGTAATAAATAAGTACGGAACTATGAGCGCGTAACTACAAATGGCAATATGTAGCACGGGTTTATGGTATGTGTATATCAATGCTCACGTGTTTCTTTTTTCTGCTTTTTGCAATTCAGGTTTTTTTTTTGTTGGTTTTTTTAAACTGCCTACACTTGTTTGACTTTTGTCTGATTTGGACGAAGCTTTAAAGCAGCTTGATGAAAATCAAAAGCTGCAGGTTTTGAGAAATTTTACAAACCTAAAATATTCGGTGTGTGTGCATGGTGCTGTGTCCTTTAGAACAGAAACTCTTTTTCTGTGTGAAGTCTCCTCCTCAAACCTGAGAAAGATTTAATATAAGCCACTCTCACCTCACTTCCACTGAAATAAAATAAAATGATCAGCTGGAAAAGCTAGAAAAACATCCATACAAATCAGGTCTGTCTGTAGGAATTTAAGGCAGAAACAGCCTTTCTAATGAATTAATCAAACTAATTACCTCTGAGTGGGCCTATAAATCAATTCCCACTGGGCTGTAATGGCTTTAATGCTTTGGTATTGTCAGAGTTTTCTCTGATAAAAAACTGAGCGGGAGAGAAAAGCTCCCAGCTGCCTCCTGTTTGTCATGGCGGTCATGACTGCACACCGTGACACCTTGTGGGTTTGAAATACGATATCATGGTGAAAATGTGGCGTGTAAATAAAGGAGGTGGTAATTACCCACAATGCTCGACTGATGTCTTCAGTCAAAGTGATGGCTTTCAAAAAGTTCACTTGGCAAAATCACTATTATAAAATATCTTTCATAAAAGCTCCAGATGATAAAGTATGATCTTCTCGTAGACATGCTGAAAGAAAAAAGGTTCTCATTGAAGCAAGCTTGAAATCCAATGGGTGGGCTGGTCTGGTGCCCACTGAGGTGAGATACTGTACTGGTGATGAAGTATTTTTTATTCTCCCAAGCAATGCCAGGGCCACAGAGGAAGTTTTAAGATCTATGGAGCACTGCAGATCCCTCTGTGCTTCTCTCTGTGTTTCATTATTAAATACGACTTCTCTACGCAGCATATGAAACACAGTAAAAAAAGTACTGTACCACAGCTCCCACAGGACACAAAGAAGACAGATGGACAGAGAAGAGCGACATCTGAATCCAGCAGACAGAAGTCTGACAAACAGAATGCTAGAGATGCCTCCGGGGTGGGGGGAAAAAGTAGCAGAGAGAGAGAAACAGAGGCACGTTTTAATTGAAATAAACTAAATATCGACATGATGCAGCTGTTAGGAATTACTTCCATTCACTGTACAACACCATAAGTCTCTTCTCTTCTTCTCTATATGATCTTCCACTTAGGGAAACACTGCCATCTGAAGGTAGCATGGAAACCTAAGAGAAAAACAACTGATAACAACATAAACTGACCAAAAAGCTGAAGAGTATTAAACCAAACGTACTTCTACATAACAAGTCTGACAAAGGGCCACAGCTTCAGCTCTGTGAATGACAGCAGTGATGATATACAGCATAACAAAACAATTCATTGCACACAGTTGCATTAATCCACTAGCGAGCGAGACTTGTGCATCAGTGAAAACGAGTGCTTGTTTATTTGCATCCCCTTTAATTTCACCGGCCACTTAACAGACATGCAGAGCGGATCCCTGCAAATGACTCATTGGGGTAATCTGCTCCCTAAATGGCTCTTGGTAATTAAAACTAAATTGGTATTCGTGTTATCAACATAAAACGGCTGCTTTACACCTGCCGTAGCCATGGTGACATCAGCTCCAAACCGGCTGGGATAATAATAATAATAGTCTGACAGACAGGACTGAACAACACAAGTCAGGAACCAAAAAGCATGTCAGTGAAGGAACTTGAGTACGGAGAGGTGAATGTTAGGATTTCATTCATTATGTCCTTTCTTTGTATTAAACCAGACAGACTACTAAACAACAGCTGTGGTCAAAGTGCTGAAAGCCAGAAAAGATATTAAATTATGTCAATAAACAATAATGTACAATAGGAAAATAGACACCACATTACCAACGCGTCATTTTCAACAGTCTTCCTGTTACTTTCAACACCAGGACGCCCCAGGGAGTGTTACTGTTTCTCTGTTAACCAAAAAAGAAACTGCTTTTTCGCTGAACACTTCCCAAACCAAAAAAGCAGTTTCTTCTAATTTGATGTTGTCTTTAGACAAAATACGCCATTTTTTGTTTGGCACTATGAACTGCGCCCTACTGTGATCTGGACTGCACCTCGTTGCACTAAAACACATTTAAAAGAGAGGCACAGCCCTGTCCGCTAATACACTGCACTACTTTATAGGTTGATCTGTTACATATACTTGGGTTTTGTGTCTTGTCGTATATGTGAGCACGCCAACAAATTCCTAATAACTGTGTTGTTAAAATGTTTACAGTGAACTCAAACTTAATGTCACTCTGGGCTAACGTCAAAAGAAATCACAATATTATATCTTAAATAGACATTTGATAATGTTGCCACTGATTGTGTCAACAGTCGTGGTTTCACTCGCATTTTGAATTGAATTTGCCAAAAAAAAAAAGACAACGCACAATAAACAAAGGTACAGATCAATTTTGTGTACTTGTGATTACTTTGTTCTGTTTTTCGATAGATGTGATTTTATTAGATTTTTTTAATATGACAATCTGGAAAGGTTACAACCCGAAACCAAATGATTACCAGATCGATCGAGGAAATCCTGACAACGACTTTCTTTGCTGATCAATTGAAATCTTAAGTAATGAATATTCAATTAAGCATATAGTGAGCGGTGAAATAATCAGTACTATCTTGTAGTCAACTCACACTACAGATACGTTCCTTTTACCAAATAAAAACCATTTCTTTGAAGATTCACTGATTCATAGACTTTTGCAGAACTATGGAGCAGTGGAGCTCTGCACCACCACCACCACCACCACATCACAACAACAGCTTTGGAAAAGACCCAAATTTAATCCACCAATCTGTATATTTTAGAAGCCATAGAGTAAGATTATTATATTTAATTATAGTTGTACTGAAAAAATGTAAAACATCTAAATATAAAATAACCCCATTTTAAAAAGGGAGTAATGGAAGCTGCACCACTGTTGCTGTGCAAAACTGTATTTTCTATTAGAACTTTTTTAAGTACAGATATCCACATATACAGGTAATAATAGACATATCTGTATTATTGTACTTTTAAAAAAAAATCTATATTAAAATGACAATGAACCTTGATAAAGAAGAACATTAATATTTTCATTATCAAATGTTTGATAATGTCTGATAACCAAATATCACAGAATAACAAATGCTATTTTGACCTTGTCTTTCACAATCTTTTATCCAACAAAATCCAAATAATTACATACAAACTGTGTCCAAAAAATTCATTTCATTATCTGATAAAATTACCCTGTTGAAAATCCACATTTGAAAATGTTGTCACAGTCCTCGCCGATGAGTATGAGAACTACTTCTTCTATTTACAGGTTTCACAGAAAACGCCTGGTTAGACAGCCTTAGAAAAGAAGAGATAATCCATGCATACAAACAAACGGGTCTTCTCCTCCCCTCCTCTGCTAGTCTCCACCATCTGTTCCAAACAACACTTTCCAGGTGCCAGAAGAGGTGGCTACCATACCGCTGCACTTGTAAGATTATGCAAATATAGTCATTCATATTTAAATCATTAATTATTCAAAATCCTCACAGGATATTGGGGCAGTATTTGATTTCATGATGGGACAGACGTATTTAGTCAATAGCGGGCAGTTGGCTGCATTGCTTGACCTTTACAACAGGAAAGTGACGGATTGTTTTCCTGGTGTGAACCAGAGAAAAGGAGGGGGAGGTAGAATGCAAACAGTGAGATAAATCGGGAAGGAGAGACAGGAAGTCCCATGGGCCCTGACATATATTCAACACACAGTGACAGATATGATTCTAAATAAAGTGGTACATTGTACATTTATGAATTGAGGCAGTAGGACAGACACCGTATCTCTTCCAATTACGCTACATGTCAGGTAAGCAAGTATCCTCTTAGCTCCTGCAGCTTCAGCTTGCACGCTGGGTAAGTTCTGCTGGAGAGGTATGGACACAGGGCCCTTGTGGCAGATTAAACATCTGTTTTTGGATGAGTGATATATATCCACATGAAAGCTGAAACCTGCCAACGTAGCATTTTTCTCCACTGGGCCACCAGGCCAGCAGATCGGACTTTTAATGGTGCCCACAAACAAAAGTCAGTTTTTGATTCATTTATATACTGCTAGCTGAATCATAAGCATATTGCATAATGTATTAGTAGATTTGTGTTTTTGGATGATAAATTTATATCAGAAAAAAATATAGAACCAAAGCCTGAAATAGCACTTGCATGCCGCAGGTTTTGTTGCTTCAAAGAGAGATGGTGGATGGCTGCTGCTCCCCTGGCAAATTTAAATATCGGTTTATCTGCATTCATTTTAGCTTCTTCGTAATGCAGCTGTGGTCAGGAGCAGGTCACATTTTTCACATTTAAGCTATCTGCACGGATTGTCTGATGACTTTTTTTTTTTTGCCTTTTTAATGTGATAATATTGATATATTAAACAACACTCGTCAGTGAGGGTCCATTTCAGACAGTTCACAGGTGAATCGATTGGTGGAAACAATATCACTGGTCCAAATGGGCCAGCAGCTAGCCAATCAACTTGACCGACATACTTTTTTACTGGCCCCAGGCTGTGGGGTTATTGGTTATGTTGAACCCTGCATTAGTTTCTATGTTTCAATGTTTATGAAGCAGTTAGCTATAACTGGACCTGGAGCATCCTGAGAGTAAATAACACATTTTATTCTATTTCTACTGAAATTTTATTCTGTTACAGACAGAAATATATAATGATTACTTTAATTGTATGAGACAGTTTAAGTAAAAGAAAACAACACATCAGGTCTACATTATTAAAAGCACAACACTACAGTATTTCCACAGCTTCATTGTACATCATTTCTAAAACAAATGTAGCTGTCTTTACCTTGAAAGTCTTGTCTATGGAGGCAGACAGCAACAGATGACTGACATGGGGCAAAGGACACCACTGCACTGTGTTGACTGGGCCCTGGTGGCCTCCCAGGCTCATCAGAAGCCTCCTGGGTATCCCTGCCGTGCCGGGCGTTTGAGCAAGATACGGCTTCAGTCTTGCTGACACATCTGAGAGAATGTGACTTTCTCTGGCCTGATTCCCTAGGACTTGATCTGCTGGGTGCTTTAGCTCCTCTCTCTCTGAAGTGGCAAGTCTCTTCCTCTTAGGGATATACGGTCTGACACCAGATGGGACAGTTTGCTGTCTTTTTGCAGAGTTGGAAGCATTGCCTAAACTTTGTGGCATGCATGGAAGGGCCTGCGGGGATGCCATCTCCCTCTGACTATCAGGCAAATTCAAGGAACTTTCTGTATTTCTAAAATCTTTTACTTCTGCACCACCACATCTTCCCTTCGAGTTAGTAAAGCTCTGTGGCTGGGAGTGAGGATGCAGTGAAGAGCTGCTTGCTTCTGCCATCTTTCGATGATATCCCCATACTGTCTGGTCAGACACAAATCTTCCAGGGTAAGGTATGACTTTGACATTATTAGATCTCACAGTGTCTTGGTTTTGTTTTGTTTGGGCAGAATCTGTTGCTCTTCCTGCTTCCTGATCCAAAGAATCATCCTCTGACTCTGAATCTTCATAGTCTACTAATGAAGACATCTTCACGTGAAAATCTGAAAACAGAGAGGCATGATTTCTTTCATTAGAGGCCCGGCAGTGACATCTAGTGGCTACGTGGACTCCTGTAACTGAAGGTGCTAAACATACTTGTAAGTCTTTAAAGGTTTAAACCTTCAAGAGCAGCTTGACTTTAAAATAATTTAACCTGCCATGTTAACATTAAATCTTTACAATCTTTTGGTATTTCTAACAGATACCCCACGGACCAGTTACGGATACTAGGGGAAAACCATTCAGGGAAACAAGTCGCCGCGCATTTTATTCATAACGAAAACGGATATGAAGCGATGTTTTGGGAGATTCAGAATCACGTGCGATGCTTTTTAAAAGCTAGCTGAAAGCATTACGTGTTAATTAACGGGTGGGCTGTCCAAAACAGAGACAGCAAAAGGCAGATTTGTCAACTTCCCACCTTAGGATAGAGTACAGTTACTGTTATGGCCACACATGTATTGCTATTTGGAGTTATTTGACGTAAGAATTTTGTATTAATAACATCTCAATGTCAAGCACTGGTCTTACCTTCCACCAAGTATAGCAAAAGTAGCTAACTATGGTCGTTTGCCTCTATGTTTAGAAACCTAACAGAGACTATACACACAGAAAGCTACCATTTGATTGTTCTTAATTATTGTACCTGTACTATGAAGAAATAATCACTTTATCCGGCACAGAGCATGAATACACTCACGCTTTAGGTTCAGCATCCCGCAAAACAATTCGAGTAAATGTAGAATTCACCATAAAAGCACTGTTACTGTTTGCCGATTGAAATGATACGATCGTTTAATGTAAAAGCTCTTATTTTGAAAACAACAGGACCTGACACGACTGCCTGTCTCTTCCGACGTATTATATTTCTGTACATTTATTAAAACTCGTGGGTTTCGTAGGAAATCGCACTGTGAATTATATCAAAACGTATATGTGTAAAATGCACGTAAGCGTTTTCCCAAAGTAGTACTTTTTTCCGTGGGTTAATTCCCCGCGGAACCAATGAATGAGTTCGTTTGCCTGGGAAGACTTTCACCTAAACACTACATCACACAGGCTGATGCAAGTTGAATGAGTGAGCTGTCCATTGCGTGTGAAGAATACTGACGGTATACCGACTTGTTGCTATATTTAATCAAAAAATAAAATGGGCTGGATATATGATACATGACTATATAAATTATTAAACATGACAGCGAGAGCTAAGTGTACTTTATGTTTAATATGGGGCGATTCGCTAGCACTACCAGCTCTGCTGTGTTATATTCGCATATAGCAGTTAACCATGGTCAGCTGCTGATTAAGTATATACACAAATACTATAGATGATAATTGGATTAGGTATAAAACTGATATGTATATTTTTCACTTCATATTTTGCTGTGAAGAAGATGACAGACTGTCAAGGCGATGGCGAAGGAACCATGAGTCCCATGGAGCTGTTCGAGAAACTGAATGCTCAAGGAGAAAAAGTCAGGTCCTTGAAATCAGCTAAAGCAGAGAAAGTGAGTGACACGTTTTTCCAGATTTACATTTCTACCACTGTGCAAATGCAAATTGTAATTTCAGGTAAATACAGAAGGGGTGAACAGTTGAATTTCCCGGATACTGTTTCCTATCATGAGGCACACTGATTATCAACAACATTAAAGTTACGCACCACACTGGTTATCATTGATTTCATTGTATTACTATGAAATCTTTGACTGGTATTTATGTTGATGTTATTTTGACATGTTCTACCATCAATGCCACTATTTGACCACTCCAATGATCATTAAATAAGAAGGGTTTCCACACACAAATCTTAATAAACAAAAGCCATTGTTTCTACAACAGTTTCTCACTGCGTCATTTCTATTTAGATATCGGTCATTTAATACGAGTGTTTTGATTTCCCAGGCTGAAATCGATGCTGCTGTCCAGATGCTGCTAAAGTTGAAAGTGGACTATAAACAGATGACGGGCCAAGATTATAAAGCAGGATGTCCACCGTCAGAAAACCTGATTGTGTCAAACAACGGGCCTGCAGCAGATGACTGTGATGGAGAAGACTTAGTTGACCCATGGAATGTTTCTGCCTCCAGCACCAAAGGAGTAGATTATGATAAACTCATAGGTGGGTTTTTAAATGATCTTTAATTCTTCACTTCAAGAGATGTACTTCCATTTGAATATGGACTTCACTAATGCAGTAACATGAGGTAATTTAAGCTGATTAATGGGTGAACGTGTGATGTCATTCCCTAGTGAGGTTTGGCAGCAGTAAAATTGACAAGGAGCTGTTGGAAAGAATAGAAAAGGTCTCGGGACAGAGAGCCCATCACTTCCTAAGAAGAGGAATCTTCTTCTCACACAGGTCAGCATTTTAAGAAACAGCCAATCAGTGACAGCTTTTTGTTTTGTTGTTTCTAATTTACCAACTTTTGGTGAAAAGATGGGCACATCATCAGTAATGTTGAATCAGGGTTAATGTTTACTTGCTATTCCAAATGAAAACGCAAAGATGGGAGCAAATGGAGAAACGACACATTGATAATTCCTTCCTATTACTGTTTCTGCCAGAGACATGCATCAGATCTTAGATGCATATGAAAAGAACAAGTCCTTCTACCTTTACACCGGCAGAGGTCCATCCTCAGAGGCCATGCACGTTGGTCACCTCATCCCTTTCATCTTTACCAAGTGAGCTCTACCTCTTTATTCTGTGATGTCAATGAAATGTCACAGAGCCATTTATGCTTTACATCTCTTAGCCTGATCTCAATATCTAAAATGATTGATTCCAGGTTCAGTTAATTTTGCGTTTTAGGTTATTACTTTTTCTTTTAAGTTATAACTGAAGGTAGCATCCTCATTCCAGATGGCTTCAGGATACGTTTGACATCCCCCTCGTGATCCAGATGACCGATGATGAGAAATACCTGTGGAAAGATCTCACACTTGAGGAATGCCATCGCTTCACTGTGGAAAATGCCAAGGACATCATCGCCTGTGGCTTTGATGTCAACAAGACCTTCATTTTCTCAGACCTTGACTACATGGGGTAAAATATGCCAAGGGACTATCTCTATATGTTTGTCTGGTAGACCTTGGTGTTGACATTACTGTTTCAAAACAACTAAAAAATAAAGAAACTGTATACATATTTTTTTTTTATTCAGATCAATAGAAATGTTTTGATTTTCATTTCAGTTTATTATTTTCTCCAGTTCATCGCCTCAGTTCTACAGAAATGTGGTAAAGGTCCAGAAGCATGTGACATTTAACCAGGTTAAAGGCATCTTTGGCTTCACAGACAGCGACTGCATTGGTAAAATGACTGAAATGATGTCATCTAGTCTTTTATTTACTTATATTTGTGATTGTGTGATAACTTCTTGGTATCTAATTGTATGGGTTTTTTTTAATACGTCCAGGAAAGATCAGTTTTCCAGCCATCCAGGCAGCTCCGTCCTTCAGTAGCTCATTCCCGCAGATATTTGGAGGCAAAAAAGATGTACCGTGTCTCGTCCCCTGCGCCATAGACCAGGTCAAACCGGCATTAAAGCAATACGTAGCAACCCTAAATGTACAGTGTTGTTCACAGTATGCAGTTATTTGGGTTCTTATCCGTCCTCTCACGTTCTCAGGACCCCTACTTCAGAATGACCCGTGATGTCGCTCCAAGGATCGGCCTTCTCAAACCAGCCCTGCTGCACTCCACTTTCTTCCCTGCCCTGCAGGGGGCGCAGACCAAGATGAGCGCCAGTGACCCCAACTCATCTATCTTCCTCACTGACACACCCAAGCAGATCAAAAACAAGGTGCTGCTCTTTACTCCTATTCAAAGTCAAAATATCTGTGTTTGGTGTCTGATTTACGCTGACCTGTAATCATTTGTCGCAGATCAACAAACACGCATTTTCAGGAGGAAAAGACACAGTGGAAGAGCACAGGACGTATGGTGGCAACACAGAGGTGGATGTCTCCTTCTTGTACCTGACCTTCTTCCTGGAGGATGATGAAAAGCTGGAGAAGATAAAAGAGGTGAGAAAGTAGAATTTAAACTGTTTGTCAGTCCCTCTTTCCCTCATCCTCTTATTTCCCCTCTGCACACCCCTCTCATCTGCCTGCACTCATTCAATCCCTTCTTTTGCAGGACTACACAAGCGGGGCTCTATTAACAGGAGAACTGAAGAAGATTTTGATTGAGACTCTGCAGCCAATGATTGCCCAGCATCAAGAGAGGCGCAAACAAGTCACAGATGAAATGGTGCAGCAGTTCATGACACCCAGGCCTTTAAATTAGTTCTAGCTTGCTTGGGCATGAGCAGTCAGGGTTCATCATGTGATTAAACTCAGTATAAGAACAAAAAAAGACTCCAGCTTTTTTTTCCATTTGAAGTCTTTTGAATGGGAAAGAAGGACAATTTCTCTTACAGTTTGCATCCAAACTGGAGGTAAATAAGAACACAAAATCATAATAAATAGTAAATGTAAATCACTGGAGTGATGAAATGTGTCAAACTAAGCATGGCATTGCCCACACCTTCATGCCAATTCCCAGTGTGACTATTGACTTCCAGCAGTACCAAATGTACCCATTTACTTTCACAATGTGTTACAGCTCTCTCGGGACTGGAAGACGATCAAAGCAGAGTACTAACACATATCTCTAAAATCCTGACTAATATCATCAGTTGCGATATTCATCCACGTTGTCTTTACTTACTTAAAACAGCCTTCTGAACAATAATTGTAACTGATTATCAAAAGCAGTTGTGTTGTAACTTGTAATCAGGATCAGGCAGCATGTGAGGTGTATTATAAAATGTCCCTCTTATAAATATACCTCAGCGTGAACATGCATCATAAGTGGAATGCCAGTGTCACAGTCATGGGAACTAAAGTAAATGTTTTTTGTTATCAGCAAGAGGGAAGGTAGAAAATCTTCATCCAGCTTATTCTCACACACAAAAATTAAATGTTTAACAACTAACATCATCTTTTGAAAGAATGTTTTATTTGAAAATGTTTTAATTAGAAGTAAAGGCATGATTTTTGCTTTTGTTCACTGAATTACACTCACCGCCCACTTCATTAGGTATGCCTCTACGCAAGTTCTTAATAACACAAATACCTAATCAGTTAATCGTGTGGCCGCAACCAGATTCATTTAGAAATGTATACATGGTCAGCAAGACTTGCTGAAGTTCAAACTGAGTATAAGGAAGAGGGGGAAAGGTAATTCAAGTGACTTTGAATGTGACTTAGTTGTTGGTGTCAAGCCGGCTGATCTGTATATCTCAGCAACTGTTGGTATTTTCCCCCACAACTATCCAAGGTTTACAGAGAATTATAGAATTATACCAATGCCTTGTTGATGCAAGAGGTCAACGGAGAATGACCAGCCTGCTATGGGTTGAAAGGAAAGCAACAGCAATTCAGATAACCACTCGTTACAATCAAGGTATATAGAAGAATATCTCTGAATGCACCAAGCAGACAGGCTACAGCAGCAGAAGACCACACCAGGTGTCATTCGTGTCAGACTAACAGGAAACAGGAACCCAGAGGCTAGTCTTCACACAGGCTCACTGGTGTTGGACAATAGAAGACTGAAAAAACATCTGGTCTGAAGCTTGATTTCTACTGTTTCACTTGGATGGTAGATTGAGAACCTGGTGTAAGCAGTGTGAAAGCATGGAAAGCATTCATCCTGCCTTTTATCAGTGGTTCAGGCTGCTAGTTGTGGTGTAATGAGGTGGGGGTTATTTTAATGGCACATTTTTGGCCCCTTAGTACCAGCTAAGCCACAGCCTACCTGAATATTGTTCCTGTCCATCTCAGAATGAGTCAGATAAGATAAACCTTTATAAGTCCCACATGTACCCACAGATGTACCGATACCTGTACCCATCTTCTGATGACTGCTTCCAGCAGGAGAACGTACCAGGAGCTTTTTGTATCACTGAAAGAATGCACATTTTCATATGCAAAGCAAAGACAGTATGACGTATGCATAGAAATATTCTTTGTACAAGTGCTCCCGGAAACAAATGGACTCATCTGCCACTGAATTAAAGTAATCTGAGTGACAATATTGATCATATTTGGCAAGATGAGTGATCAGCACATCTCCAGTGATGTAATTACAGGCATTTTTAAATGGCCCAAACCCACACAGAGGCTGATGGGCACAGCTGTAACTGGCATTCTCATGCCCCTGCAGAAACTGTAATCCTAAGAGAAAAGATATTTACACATAGCAGATCAAGGAGTAAATTAGTGCACCATACCTCCCTGCAGCTCCTCTAGAGTCACATGAGGTTTGCTTCTTTTTTTTCTTGTCCTTTCTGATGGTCTCTCCTTTTCCACAACTCCCCATAAACAGGTGTTAGCCTAAAGTATATACTTAGACCAGACAGGAAGTATGTCAAATACGTGGTTAACAATGGTGTTGTCTTACTGGCATTTTCTGCTTCACAATGAGAGCTGCCAGCAGGACGTGCAGTTATATATGTTATATTTATATATGTCAAAGTCAAGTCCCTGTTGTTTATCCAGCGTTCTGAAAACAACAGGCAAAGACTTGTGCTTTTCAGACAAGCACATTTATATTACTGGTATTAAAACACTTACTTCAAAATGTCACAAGGCCACACAACATGACTAAGCAAAATTAAATAAAATCACATTGAAAATTACAATTATGACAAAGCCAAAATTTTTTAAAAAAAGTTTAAGCTATAAACCATGCCTGGATGCTTTAATGTTACGTCACTCTATGTATTCAAATAACTATATATGTCACACTAGATTGCACAGAGGTTGTTGATGGTGATTGCCACATTCAAAATTTACAAAGGCTGATGAGGACCACAGTTGATGTGACGATAGAGGAACGATAGCTCCAGATATTTGGTGCAGGTGATGTGCCCACTGCAGCAGCCAATGGGCGTGAGGGGCGGACAGCACCAACTAGAGGAGGGCTCTGGGGGAGTTGTCCGCTTCTAAATAATCCGATTGGGCCATCTTAAAAAGGGCAAACGCTTCTTTTCTACTTTGAAAACCCGCCTTCTGCCCCGGTACAGAAATAGAAAGGTTTGCCTGAAAGAGCATCTCTATAGAGGGAGAGGAAGGGACATCAGTGAGAGGAAAACTGCTTTATTTAAGTTTCGCGTCCGAGTGATTAGCCAGAGATCTTTATCTTCCATTTGCTGGGCATCAGCAACGTAAAGGAGGCTATTACCCAGCTAACCAGCCTGGCTGAACACCAAGCCGGGGGGTCGTAAATAACCAAGTTTACACAGATACCGAGAAAGCATCTCCCACTTACACCTCTTTAATTACGTTTATCAGCCATTAAGTTAGCCTGACATCTTCCAGTCGTTGCATTTTTTGAGGGAATGGCACTGGACTTCGCTGCTGGATGTGTAGGAGGTAAGTAGCAGCTAGCCACGTTAACAGGTTGACGCTAGCGATTAGCATTAGCCACCTTTCTGTTTTTTTCCATCGTCAAGTGGGGAAAAGCTCAAGCTGTTGTTGGGATGTAATTTGTACTGTGTCGTGATTTTGTGATTTACACCCAGCTAGTTTATCTGAGAACATTATAAACCCACATGAATGACAGGTTGAATACTAAAAACACAGGAGCTCAGTGCTTTTTAACCCCCAGCTCAACGTTAAGTTGCAACGCTAATGTGAAGTTATTCCCAAATCCGCAGCACCCACGTAGAGATCGCTGTTTATAGTCGACATTATACCATACATATCATACATCTACGTGTCAAGTAAACTTGCACACGTCCAGAAAACCCCAGAAATGTGAAATGATCGTGGATCTATTTGGTGATTATCGGGCAATTTCTCCCCAAATGTCTGCACTGTGAGAAATTCTTTCATCATTCCACTAACCCATTCCACAGTAGGGAGTCACCATGAGGAGAGGCGGCAGTCCGCATTAAGTTGAGCTTACGCATTCATCTATGAACACGCAGTGCTTTCAATAAAGCCTCACACATAACCCTTGTGGGAATTTCGCAAGCTGTTTTGTCAGTGTTCAAGGACAGGTCTTCCCAGTCTGCTGGATCCCAGGTAGAGTTTCTGTAGATTAGTCTTAGATAACACCTTCACCGAGACTCAGTAGTGCGGTGTAGAATGACTGTACTATAGTACTGCTATCGTTCTTGAACGGCTTTACATGTAGTTGATTACAAGATACAAAGAAATTGTACTAGCTTTGGACTAACATTAAACCATATAGAGTAGTCTTGAGAAATGCAGTTTTTTAAGGGAATAAAAAGTTCACACATCAGTGCATATTATTTATACATGCAGTGTGTAAGTCACTGCAAGAGTAAAATAATGAAGTTGAGTTTTTTTTTTTAACCTTCCCCTAATGGCTTTACATCAGTTTCCCAACCTAGTTGACAACTTGGCATGAAAACATGGTGCATTTAAATACCCCCAAGTGTTTTAAGCTGTATGATTTATTTACAGAGGCTTTTTATTTGCATAACACATTTATCATCAGAAAATCAGTGTTATTTCGGGTGCATTATCCTCTTGTTGGTGTGCAGTCTTTGAAAACATCTGATATGAAGACAGTGTTGTATAATGATTTTCTGGCATATTGACACAAGTCAAGGACGGGCCAGTGTTGAGCTTTCATCAGTGTTAAACTTTCGTCACTTCGTGCAGTGCAGTGACCAACTGATGACGGCTCCATCTCATGATGGACAGGTGTCTGTTGCAACTCCTGGATCAAAAGCCACCGTCTTTTTCCAAACTCAACCCATCAGTGCATTTTTACCTTTATAACTCTATTCTTATATTGTTGCGGTTCTTTTCTCAAGAAAAGAAGTCAATGGGATATATGATGACCTGGTGTGCACCAAAATT
>VURO01049944.1:80133-110505 GCA_015108175.1 Pelvicachromis taeniatus | reverse complement strand
CACCTAATCCCCCCCCCCCCCCCCCTTTCTTTTTTTCTTCTTCTTTTTCTTTTGTTTTGTTTTTTTTCTTTTTGTTTGTTTTTGTTTTTTTTTAAGCCCTATGATGCCAAAAAACCTCTGCCTACACCAGCTTTACCTCCCTCGTAGCAAAGTTAATTGTGGCTGCTGTATAAAGTTTCAACTTTGCAGATACCACTAACTTTTTATATAACTTCTTTGACTGTAATATCTGTACAGATAGAAAATCTGTAATGAAAAATATTACAGGCTCTGATGTTGGTCTGTTGCAGTACGACGTAAGATTTTCTGATGGTCAGAAAAAATAACTGTGTAAAAGTTTCTTTATTTGAGGCGGTCATTGTAAAACCAAATCAGATGCAGTGTAATTATGTTGTGGACAATGTAGTGTGTCCAAAGAAAGCACCTTACGGTATGACATTAAGCATGTGTATGGTTCAAAATACATTTTGGCAATCACATTTTCTTTGAATGGATTTTACATTTCCTACAAAGGGAAGATTCTCTTGCAGTTTGCCTAGATCAGTCAAGTACACTAATTTCTGCCACCTAGAGGCAGAGAAGGTAATGGCTCCTGTATTTTTAACCTTTGTATATGTAAACAAAAAGTCTGTTTTTCTTTATAGTTAACAATTGACACATTATTCAGGATTAAAATGAGCATTATACTCAGCCAGCCTGAAACAAATGCATTCACACACACCTATGTTAGATATTCACAAGAAAGGTGTCCTCAATGCAGAAGCCATTACTTTCCCATTATGTAAATGATCTACATCTTCACAGCTCACTGGCCTCCAGGTGTAGCTTAGCCCGGGAGTGGCGGCTCAAAAACTGCTTTGGATTTGTCCAAAGAGATTGTACATATTGAATGTGGCGTTTGTTTTGTTTTTTGCTTTGTGAGAACTCTAGACTTAAGATTCAACTTTAATTGCATCCATGTTATTATTTTTTTTCCCTGCAATCTTTTTGCCTGTGGGTTTATTTTTATTGGCAAGTAATTCCTGATATCTCCGTAAAAGAAAATGCTGCTGTAAATATCTGATGTTGCTATTGTGTTTGTACTGTTAACAACTTGTACAATACCTTAAAACCCCAAAGGAGAATAGTGAAATAAAAAACTTATTTGTTTCTGTTTTGTTTGTTTTTTTTGGCTAGGCATTTGTAAGTTTGAACATTTGGAAACCCTTCAAATTATTAGGCTTCTAAAAAACCTCAAACAATAAAGTTTTAAGTGAATAAAAGACTGAGCTGTCATAATTGAGTACAAAATGTGATGTAATAAAATCCAGAAACATGTTTTTGCCTACATGGTCTGTTAGAAGGAAACGGGCTTACCTCTAGAGGAAGTAAGCTGAGATCACAGATGCACAGTCCAGGGTTTGGAAGAGATTTCCTTCTCAAAATGTGGCAGAAAACTACTTTAATAAATGTATACAAAAAAATAGTTTATTAAAGAAAACAAATATATCCATTATTATGTTATTCAAGTTTCAATTATTGAATTCTTACCATTGCTGCTTAACATAAATATAACATTGAGTGTTGTGCCCCTTCAACTTGTTGTGCAAAAAGGATAAACTAAGATCCTGAAGCTCTTCTCTCATTGAGAGATCATATTAAATGCAGTTAATGCATTATTCTAACTGCTGTCTTCTAATTCCTGAGACAAAGACAGAAAGAAGCAGAAGAATGTATGAAGTGGAAAGAAATACAGGTAAGGATAAATAGTCCCAACAGTGTTTTTCCAGCAGTGTGCTAGTTGTTCTTTCCAGATTTTGACGTGTTCATGAGGAAGGAGTCACAGGAGTAACGCAGGAACCGATAGATCTCCTCGGCTTTGGGTCGACTCATACACCCTCCCTTCTGTATGGCTTCTATCGGGCTGCAGGGAGGAAGCAGGTAAAGAGGACATGAAGAAGAAGAAAGTGTTCAGAATTTGATGGAACACAACATCCACACACGTCCATCACCTGTTTATTAGCTGGGCGATCGACGTGAAGTTGTGGCTCATGTTGAGAGCTTGAATGTAGTTGACTGAAGGCAAGCTCAAGTACAGCTGCAGCGCTTGCTGCCTTTGCTGCCCTTTGATGTCCACTGGTACGGCGATGCCGTGACCCTTGCGGTGCTCTAGACGTGCCGCATCTGCCAGCAGCCCGGCACTGTCTTCAGCACCATTGCTCCACAGCAGGCGAACCCCTGCTCGCATCAGCGATGCCAGAGTGCTGTCAAAGTAGCGGGTTCGCTGAAAGGGACGGGATGCCTCACCTGGGGACAGTGATGGTTAACATAAAGATCAGAAAGACATTGTCTCATGCAGCAATCAGTCAGTCTAATCCTGAAAAAAGCTGCTAAATTCTGTGCGTTTAAACCAAATGCACTTCCCAATTGGGCGACCTATTTACTGTGTGCCATGCAGATGCTGCTTCAACCCTCCAGCACACCTACATCCATTTGTAGGGTCCACGGGGGAATGTTTAGTGATTACTACCTAAATTCGTTGGATAATATTTGTAGGCACTGATTGAGTCAGATGGTTTTCCATCTTTAATCCACTGCTGTAATTATTTCAAAGACTGAACTTCTTTAATGCACATCTTAAAAGAGTGTAATGTATTTAGCTGTGTTTGCCTTTATGGTTTTAAAGAAAATCTTCACATTTTGGCAAATATTCTTATTTGCAATTTACCATAAGGCTGCAAAATTACAAAGTAAATGAGCGACACTTTGAAAACGTACCAGTCTTAGTTCTGTCTTTTTCCACTATCATACACACGCGCTCAAATAACCCCTGCAAGCTGTTCACTCTTTCCGCCAGTCGCTTCCGGTTCTGCACCGCAGCCAGATCTGATTGGATGTGCCTTTCCACCGCCATGCGGTTGCTGACAATGAAGTAGCTGCTGTCCAAAGAGCAGACGTGGACGGTGGCTGCGTGTCGCTGACGCAGGCTGGTCAGCAGCTCCACCCCGCTACTGATGCAGCGACTGTCCACCAGAATGCAAACAGACCCAGATGGAGCAGAAGTTTCACTCACTATTAAATCCTCAGCTGTGGTCTTTTGAGGAGCCAATGAAGTGGCTGGGACTGCCTGTGGAAATGAAAGGAAAAACCCCTTATACTTGATTTAAAGCTGTGGTGATAACCGGTTAAATAACTCATTATAATATATTCATTGCACCCAGAAGAAAAAATTATTGTTTTTTCGTTTGCATACAGCTGAGGATTTAAATATCCTCATCCTATAAACATTTTACACAATTTTTTTTTACCTCTTAATTATTTATGTTTATCTTCTGTCCCTCATAGTGGACATGGAGTCTTGTTTGATAACAGAAGATATGATGTAACGTAGTGATATTGTTTCTATTTTTGTGTGGATTTCTGGTATGAATATTACCAGAAACAGTTAGAAAACATATCTGAACACTACAACATCATTTTAACAAATAATTTCTCATAGTTTACTTTTTTCTTTTCTTTTTTAAATTAAATGCCATTTTATGCACTCATGTTCAACTTGCCCCACAGAGGACAAAAGTGAACTCCTGGGTCTTAGGAGGATGTTCACTGTAGGATTTTAGGGATAAGTGTGTATGTCTCTTCTTGTCTGCTCATACCTGCGATTGCTTCTTTGAGCAAACTTGCAGTTGTGACTCCACAAAGTCTAACTCGTCAGAGAGGAGATGCTGATTTTCTATCCTCTGGCGACACCTTCAGGAGAAGGAAAGAAAATCTCTGAATGGTTGCTGACCACACACTCATCCTTCCATCCACCCATGGCCATGCGGAGGATGGCAGACTATTTTTATTACTTTATTATAACTTCACCTCTCATTTTGCTGTTCTTCAGTCATAGAGCTTCTTTGTGCTTTGCTCAACAGTGAGACCTTAGAAGATAACGACACAGCTTTCTTTCTTTCTTTCCCACAAAGCTCTGGCGGTACCATCTCTGGCGATGAAGGCGCCACACCTCCTGCTGTGAGAGCCCTCTCGTTACTAACTTCATTTGTCTCCTCCTCACTAGAATCATTCATTTGTATGACCCGGGAGCGTTTGGTTTTCATCTCGGCTCTCTGTTCTGATGGAGGCTGAGCTCTGGTTTTTGTGCTGCCTCTTTCTCTGGCATTGTGCAGGAAAACGCGGCGCCTGGTGGCATACTGCCTTTTCCCGTCCACAAACGAGGTCTCAGGAAAAAGGTCAACATCTTCAGCGTCTTCCTCACTGGTGCCCATTTCCTCCACATCACTGCCCACTACAAAGCTGTCCTCTTCATATGTCTCATCCATCTCAGGCACCTGTTTCCACACGTTATGAACATGGCATCATTAATTAGACTACAAGCCATCAAAGCCACTTAGTATTTTGCTGCTTTGTGTATTTTTTTTTTACATTTATTTATTTATTTATTAGTATACCTGGGAAAAAATGTCCATGTTGTGATGTCTTCTGTGGGAAATTTTGAATTTGCCCTGGACTGCAGGGCTTCTTACTGACTTCAGGTACACCCCATGCATCTCTGAGTCTGACAAAGAGGAGAACGGACACAAAGCCAAAGTGTAAATATCACAGCATGACTCACTCCGCCTCCTATCACACTGAAAAGCTCAGAGGAGAAAAAAGAAAAGAAAAAAATCTGTTTTACCATTCAGGCCCTGAGAGAACTGTGTGTTGTCGACCACAAAACCGTCTAGAGACTGATTCTGTTCTTCTTCATCCTCCTCATCAGACGAAACCTCTACCCCGTCCTCGACCTCTGACAGCTGTGCTTCTTCATCCAAGAACTGACGCCCTTTTCGGCATTTGTCGCGCTGACAGAGGAAGGATGGAAAATGTCAGGGATGACGGATGCTGAAGGTGCGAGTCGCAGATATTTAATGACTTGACTTTTTTATGAAAGGAGAAATGGATCATGATGTCATGTAATGATCTTTAAAGAGCAGTATGTTTTTGTTATATAGTTGATCTTTTAAAAATAAAAAAATGTTAATTTTGAAGTTCCTTTAATTTTGCAGAGGTTTATTGTTAGTTTCAGCTCACTCGTCCCTCTCACTGCTTTCAGGACACAGCAGGCAGCCGTTTTAAGAAGCTCGAAAAGCCTCTCAGCTTTAAAACCTCAGCATCAAACTACAGACAGGCACATGCAGACACTGAATGGTAAGAACAGCAGAATACCTAACGAGCCACATATCTGCGTATGGAGCTGGTAGTGAACCGTAGAAATCATGATGAGTGTTCTCTACTGTGCTCATTTAAGGAGATGGGAAACCAGTGCAGCAAACACAGATGGAAATGCAGTATATAAGGCAAAAACAGAGTTTGAAAGTCCATATTTGGTGTGAACACCTTTATCTTCAACACAGCCTGCTAACCCTGTTGGCAAGCTTTTAGATCAGGTTTGTTGCTGTACAAACCTTGACTTTGGCCCCTTTCCTTTCAGCTCTCTGCACTGTGGCTCTGCACACGGATACAGAATCATTCTGGAAATCATCATCAG
The DNA here is from genome assembly GCA_015108175.1 of Pelvicachromis taeniatus. Lineage (NCBI taxonomy): Eukaryota > Metazoa > Chordata > Actinopteri > Cichliformes > Cichlidae > Pelvicachromis > Pelvicachromis taeniatus. Next base: position 104,993 of record VURO01049944.1, on the reverse strand, counting down.
AAACAGATTCACCCCCCGTTTCCTCAGACTGGAACACAGAGAACAAATTGGTGACATACTGAACACTGTTAGTAGTTTATGACATATTATTCAATAAAGAGCACTTGTAGAAACATCTTTAAGTGATATATGGAGCACAAGTAATTAAATTACATCATCTGTGTTGAATAGATTGAACCATGTGCTATGCATTACTGTTAGTCATGAGGAGCTTACAGTACTGAGTGCAGCAGCGTGTTTTCTTTTCACTACCAGCGGGGAGTCCACATCGCTGTTTATCTTAGACTAGCAAAGACAAGACATGCTACATGTTAGATACAGCATAGAGTAAAAAACAAAAAGTGCAGCCTGAGACCTAAAAAAGTTTCTCCCCCTGATTACAAGCTGAATATCTTAAGCGTGGAAATGAATGATAGAACCAAATTGTCTGAATCAGATATCTTCTCATATCTCTTTTTTGTCATATATGCCTTGTTTATTGCACAGTGAGCAGCAACTATTGGTCCACTATTGGTTTACTACTGGTGGTTAAAAACTCTTTAAAGTGTACTAATACGCCTTTCCTTATCTTTTGTAATAGTTATCAATAATATTGGATGTTCATATTAAACAAGGCCAAAGTGTCAAACAATGTGAGGCCACTGAACCCCATCTACGTGCTGTTCAGATTTTGTTTGTCATCTGCAGCCAATAAAGGAGAAAGCTGCCCTAAAGGGAGGAAGGGAACATAAACTGTTTGTGACATACAGTGGGTGAACTTGGATGCTTCACCCACCGTCCAAGCACGAGATTAAAGAAGGATTATTCATGAATCACACAAGGCTACTCTAGCTCAGTATATGAACTATATAGCTGGAGAGAGCATAAAAGCTCCCTGGTTAAAGCAATACCTTTGGATTTTGGACAACTTTGTACAACAACACCTTTGAAAATTCAAAATGAAAATATAAAAATAACAAAGTCTAACTTTGCCCATTTGAAGATTGGATGTTGAAAACTAAATGAGTTTCAGCCTGAAATGTTTTACATTTTTGTTCTAGCCACTGGGAATGCTTTGGAAAATGTATGGCATTTTAAAAATGAAAAGATCACCAGATTCAGGAAATATTCAGCACTTTCTCACCACTTCAGGGGATGATAAGGGGTTGAATTTGTTCGGATGCTTTTTTTTATGAAGAACAACTTCATCCTCGCTGTCACTGTTGACCTCCACTAAGTAAGAAGGTGAGAGAAACATGCAGGTAGATACAAATACGATTGAGTGAACCAACTTCAAATAAAAATGCTGTTTCTTTCTTTGAGATTAAACAAACCTGGATGAGGAGAAGAGTCAGAAGCATGGCATGAGCCATGTTCCTCATTTGGCCCTCTCTCTGGTACAGTGGTGCCACATTGTGCTCGTCTGCGTTTCAAGTTGGAGGGCAGAATAGGCATTGGGGTTCGCTTTGCTCCCGGAGACATGATCGGAGACGGGAGTGCACCACTTTTAGATGTCCAACATTCTGACAGCATTTGTGGTGTGGATAACTTGGATTCGCTGCACACTGGAGGTATTCTTTGTTTAGCAAAGCTGTTACAGGGAGTGGAAGAGTTAGAGACAGCTGCCAAAAGTGTGGTGGAGTCAATCTGCTTTTTAGGCTGCGAAGACGCCAGCATACAAGGGGCAGGAACGTCCTCTGCTTCATCTTCTTCCTCTGAGTCTTCCAGTGAATAGCCAAGATCAAAAGTGACTGAAAAGAAGTCATGGGTGCTGTTAAATGACTCAGGAGATTTAAAATGGGGTGTAACTACACTGCCCATCACTGAATTACCTGCTACAGTTTTAGTTTGTGCTGGTGTGTGCATATTGCGTTTTGTCACTGTAGTGTTATGGGTGTTTGTGTTCTGAATGATCAGCTTGGGATTTACAGTACGAGTCAAACCCTCGCTGAATGCCACTCCTTTTGATTCCACTGTCCTCAATCTGTGGGTGCCATCTGCTGACTGTGTAGTGTTACATGGATTAATTGGGGTATGTATGTGCACTGTTTCAGACTTCTTCTCTATCGGGGATGTCGCGGGTGTGACGCCATCCACAGGAGTGGGGATATCGGGAATGGTCATCTGCAGGAAGGCTTCATCATCCTCAAATAGATCAATGCTCTCATCCATCTCTGAGCTGCACTCGGAGGCGTTGTCGTCTTTCAAAACACCATCTGTCAAGTGTGGCATTTCTTCATCCCTCACATCATCCCAGCTCGGTTTTTCCTCACTCACACCATCAGCTTCTACGTGAACCCGAACCTCCTTGAAGCCATTGCACTTTTCATCATCTGCCTCCTTGCTGTCATCCCTGATATCATAAATATCATTTACTTCCTCCCCAAAAACCTCATCCCAAGTTGGGCTGCTGGCTGCTACACTGACAGGGTGCTTCTCCTGATCAGGAAAGCCAGGAGAGATTTTACCACAGTCTTTACCATTTGGAAGCTCATCTGGAGGCTTCTCAACATCTTTCATTATCACCTCATCATCGTCATCATCGTCCACATCCAAGGTAAAGTTGACAAGGAAGGGCTGAGGAGGCTGCTGAGAAGAAGGAGAAAGTGATGGAGGGGCTTCTAAGTCATCCATAAGTGATGGCGGAGATCGGGACAGGAGTTCCGCCACATTGGCCAGGATGACCTTCAGACTCTCATCTGTCCCTGGGCGGAGCTTATCACAGCAGGGTAGTGGGGCTGCATCCCATTTAGGAAGGTAAAACATTGCCTGAAGTTTAACATCTTCATCACTTTTAGCAGGCAGCTGTGACAGACCGTCTAAATTCACAGGTTCTCCATCTGCTTTGATAAGGTCCTCACTGACAGTTGCACATTTATCAATATCAGCAATCTGATCTTTTGATGCCTCGAATTTTAAGAGGTCTGTGCTGTCATCATAAGGTATTTCATTAATATCTTCAGCAGGAGGCCTTTGTTTCATCATGGCCAATGTGGTTAATAACCCAGCTGTTCGTGTATCGCCCCCCTCAAATTCCTCATCGATATATTCCAGTTCAGACCAAGACGAGTGGGATGGTTTAGGTTTGTCGTTGGTGGTTTTGGTGCAGGTCTTTGTGCCCTTCTGCTTTTTCTGTCTGCTTTTCACAGTGTCCTTTTTGTGGAGGTAAGGAAGAAGCTCCCGTTCGTAAGAACATTCCCCCTGAACATAAACACACACAAACAGAGAGTTGAATAAGAAGCAATCTCGCTCCAAGAAAACTAAGGACACAGAGCTCAAATAGATTTTTTAGGACCTGCTTGCACTTTTACAGTGATGCCGCTTCAACAACTAAACAGCATTTCATTTAATCAGGAAGAGCCCTACCAAGAGATGTACACGTCTAAAAACGCCAATGTAACTTTTGAAATAAAAACAAAAAACAAAACAAAAGAATAATAATTTTTAAGGGCACTACTCAAAAATGTAATTAAAAAAAAATTAAACCCCCCATTTTGCATCTTTTCTTTAAGCACAAGTACACACACACCATCTAGCACATGTCATCCTGGCAAACCACATGACCTGGAAGTGATTCATCTAAAGTGGTATCCTGCTTGGGTCAACAGGGTGCCATTGAGCCTGCAATCAGCAGGAGGAAGTCTTTCTGTGAACCAAAAGGGACACCTAACAGAAGTCGAGAGAAAAGTACAGTTTCTGTGTAGATAGAAGTCAATACCACTGAAAGAATGAACAACTGGTTGTCTTGGTTATTTAGCACCAAAACCCCATAGTCTGAACCACATGAACTGATTCTGAGTTAAGTCACAAGTGAATCCCAAGTGAACACGCTCTTAGTTTTTGAGTAAAGATTTGTAACCGAGCGTGTTTGTGCATTTAAATAAAAAAAGAAAACCAACAAACAAAATCTCCTGGACAGGATAAAAGCTACATCAAAGTTAGAACAGTTCATCCTGAGTAAAATATGAGCAATTTTAGTTTGAATCCACCCAGTAATGAAGATATTTAGTGCCAAAAAAAATAAATAAATCATGAACTCCATAATCGTGCTAGAGGAAAGTCATGGGATAACTCGAGTGACTGGAGTCACAATGAATGTCTGTACCAAATTTCATGGTAAATCATCTTCGTGGGTATCAAGGTATTTTTTTTAAGGAAAGGTGAAATTTAGTGTGACAGGAAAACGTCACAAAATCAGCAAAGGCATTATTATTATTCATCCTGTGGACTGACTGTGAAGCTTGTAACAATACATGTTACAGGTATTTCACTGGATCTTTAATTGAACATTATGTTGCTGGTATGACAAAAACTGACATTTTGTAAGAAAAAAAAAAGAATCAATTTCACTAATAACCTTCTAATTTTTCCCCCTTTTCATTCATTTTTATTTTCTCTTGCTCAAATGTGTAGCTAGTGGTCAGTTGGTTTTAGAATATTCCTCCATAATTACAGGGAAAGGCAACCTTGTTTAATTCATGAGTAATAAACTTAACCACTCTGATTCTCGATCAGCAGGTTTCTAGTGTAAGACCTGGAGTCAGTACGGCGCCTATTACACAATAAAGTTAAGTGAATGTGTGTGCGTGTGTGCGACATCCTGGGAAAACACACATCCTCCACACATTACACGTTTTCTTGATAATGCCTCAAAAACACTGTCACTTCATTTTAAAACATCTTTTGCATTTCAGAGTGATTTATTGTCTTTTATGAGTCTAAGTAAAATGTCTACTAATTTAAGCTGATACGCCTCCTCTAATCCTTTAACAAAGCAAACTAACTTGAGCGCAAAGACTGAGCTGCTTGCAGTCATCACACAGTGTAATTATCATTTCAGCACTTCACACCTCTGATTAAGAGCCAAATACTTTTCAGAGGTGAGGCTTTCCTTGGAAATAATAATAATAATTAAATAAAACTGACTCTCCCTCTTAAACTCACAGCCAAGAAAGGTGTTTTAATTTACAATAATTAAACATAAAACTGTGTTACAAAAATAAATGACTAATACCAACCGAAACAGTACCATTAACTTACAAAACGAATCTCAAGAAATTTAGGGGTTTTTTGTCAATATGGTTAAATTTGTAAACACAAAAAGCGTAGGGAGGATTTGATGGTTATGTTTATTAAGAATTGAATTAAGACTGTTCATATTATTGTGAGTCAGCTGCTTTTCATAAAGTTCTGTAGTATAATATGTTTGTATTACAGAACCTACTCAGAACATCTTAAATCTAGGTACACACTAATAAAGGTATTCAGTTATTTATCTGAATACCGCAGAAGAAACCGAGACTCATCAAGAGATAATGTGAGTAACTTTACTGCCTTCCCATTAACTCAAAGCAGTCTGCCCACTGTCCTATGACCTCTGACATCAACAAAGTATCACCAGAGAACTGTCTCATTGTTAGACCCATCTGGCACCAACAACCTTGCTTGATTTAAACTAGAGTAGGTTGTTTTGACCACATCCAATTTCTAGTTGCATACCATAACATATACTCTTGTAGAAAAAAAGATGGATTTTCTAATACTATTTGATACCATTTGTGGATATTCTTGCTGAAAAGTAATGGATTGGGCTTCACTAATATAGGATTAACCCCAACCCCAGGCACTCAATTAATTAATGATCAGATTAAGTCGCCACATCTAGAGATGTTGCAGACAGAAATAACCTTGATGACGAGAACAGAGAAAGAGAAAGAGAGCGCTGTGTAGGCTAGAAGGGTCAGACGGTTCAGATCGTTTCAGACTGCATGATGAGGGAAGCAGCAAAGTGGAAACTCCTCTCAGCTGATTATCTCATTGCACTACCACAATATGATTTTGATGATCATGAGTTTACACAAAGAACTGTCATCTGTTTTCATGGGTGTGCATGACTTTGTTTCCAAGCAAACCACGGCTCAGGATAAGAAACCTTCAAATGTCTTTGTCCTCAGATTGTTGTACACCGTTTGATTATGAACAACTGAAATGCTGATTTACAAAACTATGTTTCAACTTATTTGGCCCTGACATCACAGCTCAGAATAATAAAGGATGATCTAAAGACAGTTTTTGTTTGTTTTCTTAAAGCTAATTTTGACATCAACCACTAATGGTAGGCAAGTTTCAACATGACCACATGAAGGAAGAATAAATTACAAAACCAAACCAATGCTGGTTGTTTATCCACAATAACTGTATGACAATAATCCCAGAGATAGTGTATTTGTTTACATCAAAGCAAAATCCATCTACGTATTTTTTACTTAACTTTAAATGGATACATTAAAAAAAGCAGTAACATAATTATAAACACAGTTCCTCTCCTCATATGTCTGTTTCCTACAATTTTTGTCAAAGATTTGAAAAAAACAAGGGCATGTTTACCACTGTGGTGTATCATCTCCTGTTTGTCTGTGCTGGGAAACAGACACTTCTATTCATCCTTTGGCCCTAAATGTTTTGAATGGTTTGAGGGTGTGAGCTACATGAAGGTCACTTGAGCTACAGAGACTACTTCTGCTAGTAATAGTCAATTAGGCAAGACATTTACTGAGAAAGAAGTATATGCTCGAGGGTCTCTGGAGGGTCTCTTTCCTCATACTGTCCATACTGACCAATTCAAATCATTTCACTTCTATTTATATGGCGCCAAATCACAATAAGTCACATCAAGGTGTGTTAAATTGCAAGGTAAAGACCCTACAATAACAAAGAGGAATGCACAACAATCAGATGCCCCCCCTGTGATCAAGCACTTGGCAACAGTGGGAAGGAAAAACTCCCTCTTAACAGGAAGAAAACACAGGCAGAATTAGGCAGTGGCAGGGGCGGCCACCTGCTACGACTGGTTGGAGGTGAGGGAGGGAGCCGGGACAAAAGACAAACTGTGGAGCTACAAACAACATTGCTATAGGCTGCACTTAGCTGGATAAGTAGATTAGAAAATAAATGGATTAGTGCTGTCGCGTTAATACGGCGTTAACGCAGCCATCACAATTAATGTGATTACACTTTTTTAAGGCACTCAACCCATCTGGTGTGCAGAATGGACAAACTTTGGACAAACTGCTCGAAATATGTTGACAGAGACATTTCAGGGATTTTGAGTCAGTCTGTGCTCCAGATGGGTTAATTGGAAATTGCGTTATTCGTGATGATGGCGTTAACGCGTTTAAGCTGCATAAATGCATTAACGCTGAGTAACCCCTCACACGGATTAATCTCTGTTAACTCGTTAATGGGGATTTGCCAATTTTGACGTGCTAACGCAGATCAGTTCGCGTTAACGCGGACAGCAGCAAATTGGATGAATGAAGATAATGATGCTGTACTATTTTCATTTTAATATAAGGTTTTTTTATGATTTGCAAATCATACCATTCCACTCCACACCATCTCTCTTTATTGCATTTCAACAGTATACCAGAAAATCTATTTTCAATGGAATGGGAAATTCAGATTTAGACAGCTTTTTAACACTTAAATTCTCTTCAAACAGTGTCTAATTTATCTTTTTAAAAATCTTTTCTGCAGCTATTTTTCTGATCTATAACTCTATCCGCCTCAGACTAGTACACTATACACTATCTAGGTCATCACAGCCTGACCTATTTCCAGCCTTCTGGCCTTATATAACAGTTCTCTGAACATTACATAATATCAGGAGAAACGGCCTGCTGCTTGGGTATCTTCATTGTAAAAAAAAGAGAAACAGTGAAATGAAAAACAGATTTTTTTTAAAATATATTTAGGGTGTTTATTTTTTCTTGTGTGTTTTTGTTGTCTCATGAGCGCATGATTTCCAGAGTGGGGATATTTAGTGGAAGAGAATAATAGGAAAAATATAACGTTTGGCCTTTCATTCAAGTACTTTTTTTTTGTTTCAAACTGTGATGCCAAGAGAGATAGAGAAAAAAGCAAAGGGTCAAAAGGACTCTTCAAATTCAGGCCAAGCAAGTAATCCATGGCTCACATTATCCCTGACACCGAGAGTAAAGGATGTGAGTGCTGAGGGCGAGTCCGCTTATGAGTTAATGCCTGAAAGGTGAACACATGTCTTTGTGCGTGAGCTGCAAAAAACAAAAAAGACTTAGTTCATCACCCCTATATTGCGAGTGAATCCTTTACAATATGTGTTTAAAACGATGAACAAAAACAAGAACAAAATGAACAAACGTGTTTTGTGGACTTTAAAATACATGTGTACTGCTGTAGTTTGTTTACTGGTTGTGTAGAATTAAAAGAAGAGATTTGCTCTTTCTGGAAATAAATAAATTCAAAACTAATTACAGATTTGAAAGAGGTTTTGTTCGCAGTCGCTGAAGATGGAGACGCTGAAGACAGCTTCTAATTTAATTTTATGACGGACAGATCGGTCTTTGGCGTCGAGCCAGAACCTTTCAGGAATTTTTTATTAACTTTTTCTAGGTATTTGGTGTGGATACAATTCTGGTTATTTCCATCCAAATAGAACTTAAAAGGACCCAAAAGGTTATATACATGAACATGAAAATATCTACAATTATAATAAATATGTTAAAAGAGTACTTGCTCTGGATTCAAGTTTAGGTGATAATGCCCTCAGTTGTCTAGGAAAACGCTCGACAAAGAATACATTGTAAGCAAATGTTTTCATTTCAATTTGAATCATTTTTCCTTGAAGATGGTTTTCACCTACTGAAGTACACCGAAGATAAGTGAGGGCAGAAAAGGCCTACAAGAAAGGAACAACTGAAGGTGGCTGCAGTAAAAACCTCACAAGTCATCAGCCACTCACTGTAAATAAAAAATAAATCCCATAAATGCAACTACAATTCCAACAAACTAAAATGAATTAATTTTCAATTTAATGGCAGCAACACATCTTTAAAAAAGTTGGACGGGGCAATAAAAAGCTGTGAGTGTAAGTGATATTAGAAAGTAACAGCTGAAGGAAGATTTTGCAACTAATTAAGTTAATTGGAAAAGGTCAGTAATGTGATTCAGCATATTAGAAAGGAAGTTTCTCAGGAGATGTTTTTAACAGATAATTTTACCAATCAACAAAATTCTGCATCTATAAATTGCAGAACAATTTCACAATAATGTTCCTCAAAGACTTTTCATCTTTTGATGATATTATGTGTTGTAGATGATGACATAAATTCAGAGAATGTGGAGACATTTGTGTGTGAAAGGTATATGGCTCTTCCAGACATCACTGTCTGTGAACACAGTACTCCATGCCATCCACGAAAGCAGGTTTAAGCTCTCTCATATAAAGAAGAACATGAACACAGACGAACGTGAGCTTCTCTGGGTCAAAGTTCACTTAAAATGGACTGAAGCAAAGTGGAAAGCTGTTCAGTGGTCAAAATTTGAAATTCATTCTGGAAAACATGGACAGACTAAAGAGGAGAGGAACCACGCAGCTTGTTATCATTTCTCAGTTCAAAAGCCTATGCCCCTGATGTTGTGGGGGTTCATTAGCACCTATCAGTTTGGCAACTTTCACGTCTAAAAAGGCACCATCAATGCTGAAATGTATATAGCGGTTCTAGAGAAACACATGCTCCCATCCAGATGGGATCTTTGTCATTACACATTTTATCTACTACAACATTAAACTTGATGCGGTGCAGCCATATGACATCACTACCCAGAGTGCATTGAGAAGTAAATAACAATGGTGGCCTACTGGTAAATTGGTTTTATATAAAATGTGATTAAAAGGAAAACATTTCGCGTATTTTAATACCACATATATAATATTGAAAGCACAGTACATATTTTAGCGCAAACTTGTCATAATAGTCGGAGTTCCCTTTAAACATTTTGTTCCATATTCAATTGTTAATAAAATGTGTCTTTATGACATTTACAAATTATTGCATTGTTTGTACTTACATTTTACACAGCCTCCCAACTTTTTTAGATTGTCCAATTGGTTATTAGGCTGCGAAAATGGAGGAACTCAAAAATGATTGCTCTCATTCAGTTAATGCAATACTTTTTTTAAGCCAGATGATTTCAAGCTGAAAGTCTAGATTACAAACACACGTGTAGCAACTCACTTCAAATCTATTGTAGCACGTAGAGCAGCAAAATTATGAACAATGTGCCAACTTCCAACTACTAATTGTTCATTGGCTGATTCGTGATCTGAATTCAACCATCATGGAAACATGTGACGTATCTTGCCCTGTAATCCTGTTTTGTTTTCACAGGTGGAATAATTATCTCCTTTGCGAGTATGGTCAAGGTCTGGCCTGAGGAAAAAAAATGTCAATAAGAGCCCATTTGTTAGTTTAGCCAACAGTCAGTTTTACCATAATCTCTGACCTAATTTCAAGGATTTGGATATACTGGGGTCTTATCGATGGCACAATCTTGTGAAAGGGCAGATGGCGAGACGAGGAGGCCTATAGCGGTCTATAACAGATATTGGGCGATAAGGTGTTCTGAACAGAAAAAACAAGGTCAGGAAGAAAGTAATTGGAAAAAAACTATGTGATTAAATTACCTTTCTCATACACTGATTATTAAATTACATCAAAGCAATACTTGAGTTGGTTCTATCTTCCATACTTGAGATGTAAATTCAACAGGGCAACAGTTGTTGTGACAGTAGTGATGTAATAACCATACTGATTTGGTTGCTCTCAGTTAGCAGCTAAACGCATGAACGAAGCTACTGCTGCTGCTGGGTCAGCAAACTGTGACGAGAGAGTATTATGAGCTAGAACACTTTGAGACGGTAAACCCTCCAATTTCCTCTATGAGAAAAAAAAAAAAAAACTCACTTCTCTTTAAAAATAACTAAAACCCACTGATAACAAATCTGGCTTCAAGTGCACAGAGAGACTAATTAAAATAGTGTGTGAAGTGTTGTTTTTAAAAGAGAATCTGTTCATTTAGTCCCCTTTTCTTTTAATAGTGGAAAATAAATAAAAGGAGAAAAAGCCTGGAAAGACCCAGCTGAATATAAATCAAATATTTATCTCCTTACTAACGCCACAATTACGCCATGGAAACTGTTTATTATGCAAGGAATTTGCCTTCCAGGTCAAAAAGATGAATTTAGTAACTCAACACAAACCACAATTGTGTGTTCACATGCAACTCAGCTGACTCCTTTCAGCCTAGTAAGTTTATGAAGTTTGGTTTTCCCATGGGTAAATGCTCACTACTGTCGGCCTTTTATGAAACTAAGCAAGATTTACACAAGATGTCTATGGTCATTTTACTAAACCAGTTTCCTATCACCAAGAGCTTTTCAATTAGTGGTGGATGCTTTGAATTAGTTTGTAGGCTTTCTACTGATTTATTAGTAAGCCGTCAAGGCATTCGAGGCTACAGCTGAGCTCCTGTATGACACACAGAAGTACTACATTTGCTATAACTGAATGCCACATTATTTATAAAACAACAAAATGATGACTAACCAAACATTTCCTTCCTCACCTCATTTTCCTCTCTCATGCGGTCTACGAGCTCCATCACCTTAATAAAGTGGTTGCAGCGGAGGGAATGATCAACAACATGAGAAGGGAGCGCTTTGTGTTGCCAGTGTCTCCATTCCCACAAAGACAGCTCTCTGGATGGTTGTTTGCCTTTGGAAACCTCCTTAGGGACATGAAATAATATAATTAAAAAAGTTCAAAAGGTTGAAGTAGAAATAATTTCATTACATTCAAGTCAATAATATATGACACACACTGGTTTTACAATGCATAGGTTTTCAGCTGCAGGTGGGAGATTATTCCACCTGAAATCAATGCAACTGCACCTGCCGTACCCAATGCACAGTCAAAATGTGGAAGTGACACCGAACTGCCAGAAATCCATAGAGCCATAGATCATTCGGCTTTTATTGTTACATACGAAGCGGTTGAAGGGGCACTTGTATTGAAAACTGCTGTCACTGGATTGTAGCAGATCCTGTATGTATGGCTTATGGCAGAGCTGTTAAAATGAGTCAATTAATCAGTGTACCCTTGTTTATCTCCTTTTCAGACTTTCAGTAGAATGAGAGAAACGAAAGAATAATACTAAAGAAACCTGAGGAAGTGGATCACTGGGAATGGACAGGAAGTGTGACTGCTTCAGGGTTGGATGGGGCTCAGTATCCTCCAGCTTCATGGTTGACTCCCATAGGGAATATTCTGTACTGCTCAGAAAACCACTGGATGCTGAGGTGCCCTGTTGAACTACCAAGAGATACACAGACGTGCTCAGTCAATATCAGAAAACCATCCCACAAAGGAAAATTTTATCGATCTTAAAGAAGACTTACTTAAGTTTTGAGGGTGGATGAGTGAGGCCCGTCTCTCGGCATGGGACCGCCGACCCCTGACAGACCGCCTGCTGTTCTCCTGGTGGTCAAACTGCCCACAGGTAATGTGCATCTTATGAAGTTTGGGGTTCAGCCCTTCGGGCAGCATGCGGGGACTGTTGGGGTACATGTGGAACCCATTTTTGTTGCCAGTGATGGACTTGTACACGCTGCGCTTGTTGCTCTGGCTCTGATTGTAAGTCTAGGGAAAAAAAAAAGACTGACATTTTTAGGTTTTCTGGAGCCACATTTATGTTATCATCACTCATTTTGCCTAGAAATGACTAGAATTACTATACATATACTATACCCGCTCTTCCCGTCCCTCAGCCAGGATGACAACAATGTGTCCCTGACGCTTACGTCCAGTACGCCCCATTCGCTGTACCAAACGAATGGGATTCTTCTGTGCATCGAAGCAAACAATGAGGTCTACCTCTCCAATATCCAGGCCCTCTTCCCCCACACAGGTTGACACCAGTGTGTTGAAGCCCCCCTGTCTGAACTTGTGTACCACCTGCAACAAAAAAGTAGGAAAAAGTCATACAAAGTATGAAGTATTTCAATCTTTCCAGCTTATATTGTCACCCTAAATTCTTTTGTGCAACCACGTAGCAAAAGTATTATAGAAGTACAAATATGTGCTAACTACATACTAATGGAAAACTGAAGTAATTGTTTGTGTTGTTCCAAATTAGAGTCCTGTTTTAGGACCTTTTACAGATTAAGGTCTGCACTATTTATAGTACATCATCAGACCAGCCAATGGGATTGTCCGTGCATTTGCATGTTAGTTTGATTCCTGCATTATTTGCTTATAGGAAATGGAACATGATGTCTGCAGAGACAAATTATATTTCTATGGAACCAGCAGTGAAATTAATACAGGGGTATTACACTGACTGCTATACACAGCTTCTTTGTTGGTTTTATAACCCTATAAAATAGTAATAGTCTGGTTCTTACATAGCACTTTTCAACTCTACTAGAGCACTTAAAACCATTTACACAACATGCTTCATTTACCCATTCACACACATTCAGACAAGCACTTGTTTCTACATCTAAATGATTTCTATCCAGCTTTTATATACATTCACATTGACACTGGATGCACTGAGAGGAACGTTTGGTCCAGTATCTTGTCCACCAATATTTTGTCATGCAGACTGGAGCAGCCAGAATTTAAACTACCAACTTTCTGATCAGTAGATGACCTGAGTCACAGCCACCCCATGAGGTGCTCATAAGTGCACTTTTTTGCACTACAACTATACCAGATGTAAACAAGGCAAGTCAAACTCAAACACAGAGGTCACTGTCCTTAAAAGGAAAAATTCTGCAGAATTTTAAAAACGATACTGTACAATTACATTTGAATAAATTTTTTATGTGGGATATAAGTCTGTTTTTTATCATGTGATCACAAATCTTTGAATATTGTTGGTCACTGCTTTCTGCTTTGTTTTGTTTTTCTCTTTTAAGATTGCATAGTCAATTTTAGTTTGGCAAACAAGAGTTTAGCCTTGGACACTGTCCTCTTAGTCTTGACTCTTCTTTTTTCAGCTGTTCACCTCCATCTTACGTTATCCCTGCCACCCTTCTCTGTCACACCAACCCTCTTTATGTACTTGTTCAGTCTTTCACATAAATTAATCTTCTCTCGACTTTTCTTCTTTTCCTTCTGTCAAGCAGCTCCAAGTTCAACACCCTTTGCCCAATATATCCACTAACATATAAGTATCAACTTTCTTGTAAGTTGTCTGTACCTCAAAACAATAATGACACTTGTCTTACTGTTAAAAAACAAAAAGTGTCTACCTCCAGTTGCTCCTTTTGGGTAAAGCCTTTGACCCCCTTCCCAGCTGAAGCTTGGCCCATAAATGTCATGACCCTGATCAGCGGAGCATGGCGGTTCAACATGGCCGCGATCTCCTGTACGCTTTCCCGAAAAGATGAAAAGATCATCACACGCGTGCTTACCTCCTGAGGACCTGAACCTGGACATCAAGGAGACAGAAGAGAAACCGACTGAATAAAAATTTCCTTCCGTAATCCTGAGCATCCAAAATTATTTGTTTTTTATACACACGGCAAGAAGGATAATCAAACCAAACGTGATGTAGTTAGAAGAGAAAGTCACATTTCTGCTTGAACCCATGTGTGAGTCATAGCATAGCAGTGCTATATTAAGTAGATCACCGTTATTGTCTGCTGAACTCTCAGCCCACAGTCTGAAATGCCGCAGCACAACCTCCTCCAGTTTCTCCAGTTTGGGGTGGCTATAAATGAATGGCTCATCTGGACCTACGGAAACAGCGAAACAAAAGCGGTGGATCCTTTGCTTTATTTTAAAAGCAGGAATTTTTGTGATAATAGAAAATGTCGCTGATCAGAGTAAATTAATATATCAAAATTCTTCTTCTGGCTACATAACAGGCTCAAAGATGTGAGCTATTTGAATTGAATAAAAGCATAAATACCAGCAGATGGCTTTATAAACAAAGTTTCCATTTCTTTGTAGAAATCCATGAACGTGGGAGTCCTCTGCAGTTCGTTCTTGGCCCTGGACATCTCTGAGCCAAACAAAGCATGGAGAGTCCTGAGGTTAAAAATGTGTTTTCACCAGTAGATAATGTGGCATTCGAAAGGGTGCTGCTCTCTGACTCAACATACTGTTTAGATAAAGGGCTAAGAAATGCGCTGCAAAAGCTAGAGGTGAAGCGACTGACCTCTGGAGCCGTCCATGATTCCTTGGATGTAAAAGAAGAGAGATCGGAGGCCCATCTGCATTAGCAGCTCGTAGCCGTGGTACAGGCTGATGCAAATGGCAAAGTCGCCCTCCAGCATTCCCTGCTGTGGACCCTGCTGAGTGAAAGAGACTGTGTGATTTCATGAGACCAATACGAGATCAGAGAGACATGTATGGAAAATAAATACAATATTTTACCATTAAGTGAGGAAAAATAGTATGAAAAATAAAACCGTACATAACTTCTTCAACTGCAGTAATATAATTTTTTTTACATAAAACTTGAGCATATAAAATGTTCCACTAACAGAGTGAATAATGGATTTCTGTGTCCGCTGAAACAAAGACTATCGTCCAGCACACCTCAGCCCCAGCCTAGTCTAAATAACTGCAAGCAACTGAAAGTATATATGCTAAACTTTTTGGCATGCAATCAATCACTTATTTACATATGCAACACAGCAGCACTTCATTTCACCTGGCGTTACATTTCTATTCATTTTGCAAATAAAAGCCAAAGTTCAGTATCTTTTGAAATCTGTTCTTGGTGTTTACTAGTTTTCAAGTGAAACATCTGTCTCTTAGCATCTGCTAAGTGCTTAATTTTTTCTTTGCTACTGTTCCTGTATGCCTGTTTTGGTACAGTGTTTTAACTGGAAACAGCTGCCTACTGTAAGTTTAAGTTTATTTATATAGCACATTTAAAGACCGAGGTACACCAAAGTGCTTTCCAGTGAACCATGATGCATGTAAAATCACAATATAGAGTATAAATTACAGATATAAAATAAATACAGTAGAATAAAGAACCAGATAACCACCCTAAATTGCCTTGAAGGCCAGGTTAAACAAACGTTTTTAGGTGCAATTTAAAAGATTTATAAGATTTAAAAGACCATCTGCAATCGTTGGAGGAGGGAGGATTGGAGGCCCACATAAAGGGAGTTACAATAATCTAATCTTGAAGTGAAGAATGCATGAATAAGTATCTCAAGACCCCTGCGTGGAATATAGGGTTTAGCCTTAGCAATCTGGCGTAGTTGATGAAAGCTGCTTTTTACCACAGTGGACACCTGTTTATCCAATTTGAAGGAACTATCCATAAAAACTCCAAGGTTCCTAACAGCATTAGTAAGGTGAGTAGCAACAGGCCCAAGAGTACCAGTTAGTTGTCCCAGGGGCATATTACTATCAAAAACAATGATTTCCGTCTTCATTTCATTTAGAGTAAGGTAGTTACTTGACATCCCTCAGACAATCAAACAGAGGAAGTAGTGAAGATGAAACATCCCCAGTCAAGTGGAGGTAGATCTGAATATCATCAGCATAGCAATGAAAAGAGACATTATGTTTTTCAAAAATGGGGCCCAAGGGCAACATGTACAGGGAAAACAACACAGGGCCCAGCACCAAGCCTTGAGGCACGCCACAGCAAAAAGGGGCAGAAGAAGAGGAATATTTTTAACATTTTCCAACAGAAAATGACCTCTCAGAAAAATATGATTTAAACCATGCAAGAACATTTCCTTTAAGGCCAACTACGTGCTCTAACCTTGCCAAAAGAATCCCAAATCCCATGATCAACCGTATCAAAGGCTGAGGTCAGATCTAATAGAACTAAGGCCACAGGGCGCACAGAGTCAGCAATTAAAAGGAGGTTGTTAAAAACTCTTATTAAGGCAGTTTCAGTACTGTGGCGTGCTTTAAATCCGGACTGGAATTTATCACTGATACCATTTGTCTCTAAATGGGCCTGTAGTTGTTGGAACATTATTTTCTCTAAAATTTTTGACATAAAAGGGAGATTAGAAATTGGCCTGTAATTAGCTAGAACGTTATGATCAAGACTGCTTTTCTTAATGACAGGTTGCACAAGAGCATGCTTAAATACAGTCGGCATACATCCAGATAACAGTGATGAGTTCATTATAAGTATAATCCAAGAACCAACTGTATTCAAAGCATCCTTGATAAAGCGAGAGGGAATAATTTCATGCAAAGAATTTGAGCTTCTTAGATTATTAATTATATCCGTTAGAGTAGAGAATGATACAGGTCCAAACTGTTGAAAAGCCTTTGAATATTTGGAAACTTGGGCTTGATCTGCCACCAAAAAAATGAGGGGCCCTTAACACTAAGATTTTATCTAAGAAATAATTTCACAGAGAGCCATTTAGGCCTCCCTCGAGTCATCAGAGCGAGGGTTAATCACAGAATTAAAGATTTTAAACAGAACTCGAGGATTATGACTATTAGTTGCCATGATGTTAGACAAAAAAAGTGGCTTTTGCCATTTTGGCAGCCATCTGAAATTTAGATCGGCTGGTGTGCAAGATGTCGAGGTAGACCTGAAAATGTTATGAAAAGAAGATGACAGTGAATCAAAGTAGCATTATAGTTGCAAGCCAGACAGATAAACATAAGCACAGAAAGTCATGATCAAGCTCCGTAGAAACAAGGGGGATAATTCTCTGTAAATGCATCACCACGGGCTACCCCCTTTCCATATTCTGTAAATGAAGATTAGCTACTTGATTATTAAATAATATTCCGATGCATTCACAGTTAAATCATTGAATAGATGGCTACATGTTTTGAGTTTCAAGGTGCCAAATTTTCTTAAAATGGGTCTTAGAACATGTAAAAACCTGTGTACTATATCATGTGAAATTCCATATAACAGCATATTCCATATTACAATGGGACACGATGTTAACGTGTCCCATTGTAATGACAATGGGACACAGTCATTGCATGCCTTGAGGTATGGTGGTGGATTCTTTCGGAACTGATCCCTGGCAAGAATGAGCTGGTATTTGGTAAGAGTCCGCAGATCCTTATGGCCCATCACTCGGGCCTGGACCAGACGAGACATGAATTTCTCCAACACCTGGCACAAATGGAGACAAACACATATATAGGTCATCGATTGTAGGCCACTTCCTGTTCTTTGAGGGGGGCATTATGTGTAACACTGACTAGTTGCATTCTAGTGTTCCTAGGAAGGTACATGTAGGAACATACAAAAGTTTGTTCTACTGATAAACAGCCTCACACAGAGACTGAACGAAAACACTAAATTGCGTTGAAGTGTTTCTCATCTGCCCTGTCCTTGTTTTCTTATAATGGGAAAACAATTTGAAGTGGTTTTTCCGAGAGACAATTTTACCAACATCTATTCATCCTCATGACCATGGATAATGGGAGGCTAGGTCATTACATTTTCAATTTCAGCTGGGTGGAAAAGCAACTCTGCAAAGTGAATGGAACAAAATTACCATGGAAAAAAAAAGTAGGTTACTCTGTGGAGTCGACCAGTGTCTAAAAATGAAATTATATAACACATGGCAAGCAATTTTTCTTGTTTTGAGGGCATCCAAGCATAAAAATTAACAAAATAAAAGGTGTTGTAAGGTAAAAAATCAGTTCAAATTTTCTATAACTACCCTGATATATGCCAGTTTCATAACATCTTTTAGAGCTCGGCACATATTTAACAACACAAATCAAACAGCAGATCGCAAACATTCAGAATCCAGGAATAGACAACGAACCAGAAATGAAGATTTCCTCTTCATGAGTGAACTGAGCTGATGCCTTGCCCCATTTCTCCTTAATGACAACCTGTTTCTCTGAATTTAATGTGCATCACAGAGCTTATGAAGACAAAAGCAAAGGTTTAAATAACAACCTCTACTGCTACTGACCTTTCAGAAAACACCAAGAGCTATATCTGGTGACCTAAGCATTATTTTATGAGAGTCCATCTGGGTAGGCTCATGCTTCCTCACTCACATCAGGTGTAGTTGCCAAAAGGAGCTTGTTCGGAGAAACGGAGGAACCAGCTAAAGCCCAGTCAAATAACTTTTTCACAAACTCTGCATAAATCATACCATAAATGTATTATCAAGACCAGTCAGATGGAATTTAACATTTAGCTTTATAAAATAGGTACTAAAAAATGTGGAGAATATGGTACACAAGAAAAGGTGATTTCAGTGATGATCACAGTTTGTTTAAACTCATTTTTAATCCAGAATTACAGAAATAAAATGGTTAGATTTTTTTTCTGTAAAGTTAATCATTCCTTCGCCAAAATGTTTACATTTTAGAAACATAGGAATCTTCGTTTCAACTTCACCTGTCAAACAGTGATCACATGTTCTATTTCTCACGGTTACCATGACTTTTTGTGTTGCCCTTGTTCAACTGCTAGCTACCATCGCCTAAGAAATATTTTCATAGTAAATTTTACAAAACAGATATTAAAAGACTAAATACTGTGGTAGTTAACATATTACATATCTAGACAAATAGGCATTCACTGTGTAAATATTAACATGCATCTTTCTTAATCAACATTTCAATTTGATCATGCTGGTCATGTTAAAATATATACATTTTATATAGTTTCACAAAATGTATGTCACACTGGAAATCTTTTATTTTATTAAGCTTAATTAACAACCTCAATTAGGTGAGGTGGTTACAGCTAAATCATAATTTTAAAAATGGTTGTTGGATGGAGATATAATTGCACAGTTCAGGTAGTAGTCAGTGTTCAATCCAGTACTGAGTACAGACGGGCAGCAAAAATGCTGTAAGGATTTCTATTAATGGTTACCATGGTTACATAGATGACCAGAAAAATAAAGAAACAAACTAAAATAAAGCAAAAGCTGACAAGGCTATCTAACTACCTCTTAGACCCCAACATTTTTTAAGAGTTTTGTTTTACTTTTCACTAAAAAAAAGCCAATGATATCTACCTGCAATATGGCAAGGATGGAGCCAGTGATGGATTTTTGCTTGTTTCGATGAACAAACACTCTGAGGATAAAACAGTTTTACAGCCTTTTCCCTTTTTTCATTCACTGTGATATATTAGTATATCATCTGCAAAGTGATGACCAAAATGACAGATGAACACAAAATGTGGCATTTCAGACCCTGCAGGCTTAATGTCAGAAGCTAAAGGCTCAGATGTTTTTCTTAGAACTTTCTACAATAACTAGAAAGTATGATAATTTTCTTACTTCATCTATGCATCCACCATAGATGTTTGAACAACTTATCGATTGCAATTTAATTTAGTGTCGACAACATTCCTAGTCATTTATGACCACTGACTTTCAATCTGTCACTACTGACAACATTTTATTCACAGAAATATCAAAGCTTGTTCCATGCCATTATCTTTTTTTGCTAAGAATGATTTTTGCTCCAGAAAACTGCTTATTTCCTTTATGTGCCATCTTAGCATCCCATACCCCATCCTAATGCAATTAACCCAAGACAGCAAACTGATTGAACGCTGTAAATATTACACAGACCAGTTAGTGTGTGTAATATTTGCTAGGTGACACAATGTTAATATCTAATACACGGTGGTGTAAGTGTTTGAAGTCTGTCAATGTAAAGATAGTGAAGAAGAATAAAGTTGCGTCTGCACTTCTTACTACTACGTAGCTACTGTGTGTCCCTTAATCTTTAGTTCTTAATCATGTTTATCTTTCTTACTTACAAGAAAATGATTTATTATTTTACATGCCAAGAGAAAGGACCACTAGCATCAACCAGCTTGTTGGCTGACAGGTGGAGCGCAGTGTGGAAATGTGTGCTGTGTACAGATTTCAGGTCCAGATTATGAGATTACTCAGAACCAGATTAGTGAGGTCACGGTTTAGGCTGCCTGGAATGTGAAGTGAAATAACAGAATGTGCTGAAAGAAAACTGTCTGCTCTAAAAGTAATATATCTGATTATTTATACCTCCTCTTGTGTAGAAATCAATGAAGACTCTGGCTTCAGTTTATAATTAGTGTCAGCACCAGTTTGTTGCGAAACGTATCCACCAATTTTACTTTGCTAAAAGAATTCCTTTGGAGGTAAAGGTTCCGATTTAAGTTTGGAAACTGAGAATGCAAACTTTAAATATATTTTCATATGTACCATTTGGCACCTTGATCAGCACTAGGCAAGTGCTATTTGGACAGGAAAGAAATTATTTTAAAGCTTGTGAAGACATTGCACTTTGATTTAACCAGTGCTAGCAAAAAAGAGCTTGGACCAAATGACACTAATGTACTTGACAGTCTCAATGAGCATGCTCTGTGGGTTCCAGCATCTGATTGGTTGAGGGCCATGGAGCTAAGTGACGTGAGGAATCGGACAAAAAGTCTCTCTTTAGACAGCTATAAATAACATAACTGTCATTAAACTGAACTCTCACTTTGTTATGTAAACAACAAGTTCTTCATGGTGTGTTTGTGTGTCAAGAGTTCTGTGTCTGTATGAGTATGTTTGTGTGCATAGTAATGCTGCCTTAGTATCACTGACACTTTTGAGTAAGTTTAAAGAGAAAAGAACCAGCTGCTAAATGAAAAGTACACGCTCTGGTATGATTAACCATGTTACAGCTGATGAGGCGACTGCTGTTACAAGGCTGCTGTTGTGAATCCATATCTGTCTGTGATGGCTTATAATGAAGAGACTTAAGGGAAAATACAAAAGTAGTGATTGTGAAAGTGGAAAGGCACATCTTGGAGGGGGCCACAGATCCCACACACTCCCTTCTTGTAGAGCATTGTAGGTGTGTCTTTCAGTGTTTTTACACAGACCCGCCCACACCAACTATAGTAGATTATATAATATCCTCTCTACGTGCCTGTTGAAGGGTGCAGCATGGTGGCTGGCTGTTGCAGTGACACAGATCAGGGGAAATCCTGCCTAGTCAGTCCCCTAGCGCACAAGTTCAAGTATGCTTATAATCTACTGGGAATAATAAAAATAAAAAATGTTTTACATTGAAACACTACAGATTAAAAATAATAATTATTATATTTTTATCACTCTTTTATAGGTTTTATAGCTTGCTCTAAATAAACGGGCAAAGATGTAAATGCACGCAGAAAAAGTGTGTTCTTAAGGTCAAGGACGTCATTAATGTCTTTAAGCATTTGGATGCAAAAAAATATAATTATACATAATGAAATGTAAAGCCGTTACTGTGACAGAAAAATACATTAAAATATATTATTCTTTAAGCTGACAATAAATTAAGGTTGACTACACAAGTAGAACATTTTAAATACCAATATAGAAAGAATTTTTTTTCATCAAATATTGCTTGATCAATACACTAAGGGAGACATAGATTTTAAACTAAATAAATGTATATGTACATAAAAATTAAGCAAAATATAAACAAGTATAATTTTAAATTAATAAAATACATTCTATCAAAAATAAAAAGAACAACAGTATACTAGAAATGCATCTTCTCTTCCTAAAAGGCGAGTTAAAATGTCAGCTTCTCAAATGAGAGAATTTCCTGCTTTCCTCTGTTTTAATACAATTACTATAATTGAAATTCTTGATGTCATGGTTAGTCACAATCAAGCCCTGTCACCATGTGCTTATGGGGACTTCAAGATAAATTATAGAACAAATGTGTATTAAGCGAGAATACAATTTTAGAATTAAATGAAAACGGAAAGAAAATGCTTGCAGCTAATTTGACAAGTAAACAACAAATGCATAGCCTAATTAGTCACATTGAGACTTCAAGGGTAATTACAAAGCAAATAATAGCTACAAACTGAAATGAAAATTACTATAAAAACGCTGTTCAAGAGTCAAAAAGCATTTTTAATGTTGCCATTAGCTAAACCTTTCTAGGTGAACTGCCGGACGAAATATGCACGGGTAAGGGGTCTTGGTGGGTGTGAAGAGAGGAGGTGGGGGTTGTGGGAGCCCACAGATCACGTGGTTTTTACGGCCCGCCCTCATGTCTATAAACATAGCGCTGACCTCCGGCAATGAGAAGGGAAGCGTCACGCTGCTCCGCTACAGCAAAAGAGACGTTCACTTTTTTGTTTTCAGCGACTCCAAAGTGCTCCCGGTGAATGTAAGTCCGTCGTTTAAGTCGTATATAAGTCAGCTATGCAAGCACGGCTATGTGTGTCGGGTGAAACTTAGCAGCGCCTGGTTTGTTGACCATAAAGTAAAGGTTGTCCGAATCTGGACAAACAAAAACACCGCGGTGCGTAGAAGGAAGAAGACTAGCGCTTGAGCAAATCGTCGTTTCGGACGATATTTAAGCATTGATTATTTTGTCCATTCATTTCAGTCAGTTTTCTCATTAGGTACTAGCCAATTTTACAAAGAAAAAAATGGACCGAGGTGGCTGCCAGATGAGCGGCGGTGGGGGTCCTAGTAGTGGCGACGGTAGCGGCCCCGACCGACACGGGATGATCACACTGGAGGACCTGGAGTCTTTCTCGGAAGACCAGCTCTCAGACTCTGGCAACGGGAGTCTCGAAGAAGAAGGCGAAACCATGGAGGAAGACGAAAATCCAGACCGCCTGCTACATTACTGGCAGGAGGTAGCGAGGGGACACCAAGTGGAAGTTTCTCAAGGTAAAAAAAAAATATATATATATATACAGAAATTATGTTGGGGTGAAATGTTAAAAACAAAAAAGTGACATGCCAACGTAGCTGACATACGCCTTGGCTTTTAGCCTCGTCTTCTTGTTTCGTTTATAAACTTTAATGTGGGGGATAGAAAGAGGGGGGGACAAGTCAAAACAACTAACGGGATGTTTAACCTTAATTTTGGCACTCAATTTTTCTTGAAGCATCCACGTACCATTGACCTAGATTTCAGTTGGGGACATAGACAAACCTGTTCCAGCCAGGACATATCTTGCCTTCAGACAACGATGTGTTTAGTGCGTAAAAAAAAAAAAAAAAAACCTTGTAAAATATTTCAATTATTTAAAACTTGTAAACGTGTAAATGCAAGCTAAAACTAAGAACACTTGCGTGCATAAGGGTTGTAATTAAACGGAAAAACAATAGCGCACAGAGTTGTGTTTCCTACAGTGTGCCCCTGGGGCCTCCAGGATCCCTAGTAAAAGATTTTGTGTGTGGAGCTTAAAAATTGTTGTTTGAACGGCTGCTACTTTTTATCTATGAATAGTTAATTTGTCACAATAAGTAAAGCCACACTTTCCTCTTACACTGAAAATGAGGGAGGGGGGGGGCACAGTATAGTGAGTTATTGGATAAATATCAAATAAATGGTGTGTATGGCTCAGCTGTTGCTACAAAATCCTGGACCATTTATGGCACATATAACAGTCCAGCATATACATCTGTCTGCTTACACCTCAAAATATTCATAATATTGGATTGCAATATTACACACTGTGATATTATGATAGAGGTATTAGGTCAGGGTAAAAAAAAAAAATCTAATTTTTATGTAAATATAATATTTAGTTAAGTATAGTAATATTTGAGTTTTTGTTAAGATTAATAGAGATGCCTTCACTTCCCTTTTTTGTTGGTCATCAAACCAAAACAGATTGTGTGGTTGATGTCAGATGAAGGGCTGTTTTGTTTTGGTGGGGAATACAAAGTGTACGCTCACAAATTAGACACATTAGCCACTCACACTGTTAGATGTGCGTAACAGGGGTTTTTTTTCCTCCAATATTTCCTTTGATTTAGCACTATATCGTGATAGAGGAGTAACTCAGTAAGGTTACAGAAGTATAAAAACAAAGAATCCTAACATGTGCTTGACTGTATTTGTGATTTCACTATGGACTTTTTTTTTTTTTTTTTTTTTTTTTTTTTTTTTTTTTTTTTACACCTCATGATGACCACATGTGATACGTCTGATGTAGAATTCATGAAATAAAGCTAACAGATTAGACACATTAGCCACTCACACTGTTAGATGTGCGTAACAGGGTTTTTTTTTTCTCCAATATTTCCCTTGGTTAACCCACTTGGTTAACCC
>VURO01049944.1:69635-80113 GCA_015108175.1 Pelvicachromis taeniatus | reverse complement strand
AACCCACTGTTTACAGTCACTAGTATTTCCTTAACAATGTTTTGTTTCCTTGTGCCATGTTCAGCCTCAGGCTGTGGTAGGTGTATTTTTCACTTGTGCACTGGTATACCTGCATTGCTTTATCAAGGCAAATACAATTTTGTAGTCGAACCTGGACCTAATAGAAAAAAAGTTTGTTTTTTTTCCTGAAATGTGGGAAGGAGAGAACACAGAAAAACCAACTGTTAAAAGGCGATACACACACACCAGCTACATATGTAATGTACTACAATTGTTGAAATCATACAAAACTGTGTAGGTGTAAGACTCTTATTTCCTTGTTCATTTACTCGCTCAGTTGGATGAGAGATGAACTAAGCAGTGTGCTCTATATATTTCCTACCACAACACTGTCGCTGGTCCATATGGCTATGTGTTTTTATATGTGCATGATGTATTTACAAAGTGTTTATACTGTGATCAGGTGTCGCTCAGGAATGCTGTGTTCGTGTTCTAAAAATGCTACATGCTTTGCATTTGCCTCATACAGTCTTTAGATGTAATTTAAAGTTTCAACATTGCTTTGTGATTATCTTAAAAGTAGTAACCACTGAGAATATTAATTTTGACACCATATTGGCAAGAGAGGGCCGGGTTTTTTTTAGTCACCGATTCAGTCGGGTCCTCTCGATTCTATTACCATTCCATTATTTTATTTGGAAAATCGTTGCATTGCCTGTTTTTTCCTGGCTCAGGATGCAGGATGACTAAGCAAGTCAAAATGGTTTGTCCACATACAGTACAGGCAACAAGTCTGTGGAACTTTAGTTGACAGAAATCCATGCATTTTACAGTTTGTGCCTTGACCACTTTGTTAATAAATGCAATTAAGATTGACTACACAAAACCCTAATTAATAACAGCGGTAAAAAGAATTTGGCAGCGGCACAAAATGAAGAACAATCACAAGGTTTCAAAATCTTATATGGAAATGAATGAAAAATTCGTTCTAGCAGTGGTGCCACTGCCTTTAGCCATGACTACAGTCTTCATCATTATCCTTTGGATCTGGTTCAAACATATTTTGCAGGAGTGTTCAGAATTGCTCTATGCAAAAAAACAACCAAATATAATCTTACTTTTTTCCACGCATTCTACTTTGCCGATTACTGACAAATGTTGCAAATTTGTAGTTTTCTAAGTTCGATTTTAGCATGTGAATTCAGACGTTGTGCTCAGCAGGAGACGACGTCAGAAACAGTAGTCTTGTGCTCCGGGAGTCTTTCAAGTCACTGGTGATCGCAGATCTTGGATACAGAGACCTGAACAATAAACCCATTGAGATAAGGTAAACTTCAGCATTTTAATTCCCGCTTCACAGTAATAAAGCGCTATTTTCAAAACACACTTCAGATACGTAACCTTGCCCTTTGGGGTACTAAACCAAATCACAGGCTTCTTATTAGTTCAGCTTCTGTATGTCAGAATAGTTTGAATCAGTATATGTGTAACTCAAGTTATTCAACAAAAGTAATTGTTTGTATTAAATATTATGTGGTGGCAAGGAACTTAAGAAAATTAGATGTACTCTGGAAAAGCAGATTTTATAAGAATTTAATTATCTACTATCACCTTTAGATACCCAGTCATTTAGTTTCTAACCATCTGCTATTTGCCTCTTTGGCTGCCCTTAGGGAATCCAGTAACAGACTGGCACATCTTCCTCCCTCTGTGCTCTGACCGCAACACTAATTGAGGACAAAATCACTTGCTGGGCCTTTCTGACTCAGAGGGGATTAAATACTTTGCCTATGCTGGTACTGAGGTTTGTGGCCTCACTGTAGTACTAAGGGGACAAGCCTAGGCCACAGTAAACTGCTTTGCTCTAATTGGGACAGAGACCAGTGCTGCTGTTTTAAAATGGTAATAATCTGACCAGTAGCCAGATTATTAAAATGGCCAATGCTGATAGCAGAGCAGATGTTTTTGATATTTTGTTATATTGTTGTTGTTGTTATTCACTAACCTTTCAGCCAGTTGCACACAAGTTCAGTGATACAGATTTATGAAGATATATAATGACATCAAAAGCAATGCGTCATAATGGCCAGTGACCAATCAACATGTGCCTAATCAATATCTTATAACTGGTATCCATAGCAACCGGTTTCATTAAACGATTCTCTTATTATTATTGACTCTTTCAGTATACCCTGCTGGCACTACTTGGAAAGTGCTTTAGACTGTAATTTTCATGCTGGAGACAAAGATGATAATTTCTAGTGATTGACTCACTGAAGAGTAAAATGGGGTCAAGAGAGCAAATATAACCAGCTGTGATGGAGGGATGAAGGGTTTCTAGCATGTAAACAAGATGAAAGTTCATGCCACTTTGAGCTCACTCAACACCAACTGCAAGTTGTGTTTAACTTTACATCAGTGACTATCCAGTGAACCTCACTGACATGCCATAGTGTCGCTCAAGACTGACAGTATCACAAAAATTAAAAAAAACAAAAAAAAACAAAACAATTTTAGTAGTTATGATTTAGTATCAACTTCAAAAACTAACTACTAACTTCAGTTGCTGAAACAATTTTTGTGCAGTGTTTTTGGGACATGGTATTTTTTATTTGGTATTTTATTTTGGTTTTAGTTTCCAGAATCAGAATCCTTTATGAAAATTCCTCCATGAGGTTTCCATGTCACAGACAGGACAAGGGTAACAACACACACACAGTACATAATAGTGGGACATATTAACAGAATTTGTTATGTATGTACATTTGACAGCTAAAAGGGTGGGAAACGGAGGTTAGTGGAACAGGAGGCATACTGAAAGTGGGACACAACTACAGCTCTGTATTGATTAGAAACTGACGAGTTTGCTTGATTGCGCAAGCAGTACATGCCTGTATGTGGGTGGATGGGGAGCAAGCCCTTCGTAGATAAAACTTTTGAAAATTAAAATGTTATTGTTCATTCTGGGTCACTGCTCCTAAATCCAGTTAACTATTTAATGAAGAAATTGATTTATTTAAAAATACACACACACACACACACAGGACTGCACAGCGTTACCTTTCATGAGATCCTACTAAATGTTTAGACACTCTTTGTCTGTTACACGCACCAGTCTGTTTGCTGTTGCCAAGTAATTAATCCCCTAAGTAACGCACATCTCTCTAACCTTGTTGCCCTCATGATATTATTGAGTGATAAAATGTGATTGAATTGGATTACCTTAAGTGCCTGGTGTTTGATGGTTCATTGCTGTAGTTATGTCGACTTTGAGGATTAGTAGCTCTTTGGTAATTGTAATCAGCAGCATTAGTACTACAGTCTTTTTTTTTTTGCTATTATCTGCTATTATCAGTTTTTTTTTAATATATAAAACTAAATGAAATTAATGAGAATAAAATACTGCAGTGTCATAAAAGAGCAGGTGAATAGGATTTCAAAACTGTTAGCCAGTGCTGTGGTCTCTCTGTTAATACCAGTCTATACCTGGCCTTGGGCAGCTTTAGTCAATGTTCCCTTCCATCAGCTCTAATAAACATTACTCTCTTCAACATCCTGGCACAAAGCTCTTCCCAGCTGGCAGCACTTTCTCCCTCAAACTAACAACATTGCCGGCCAACAGATTACTGGAACCGAGGACCTTTCACACAGATAAGAGGACTCACTGCACATTTTTATACAATGCAAGAGATAATATGTACTATTTGGACATCATAGTAGGGAGTTGTGCAAGTAAACACATTTGTATTAATACATTTTAATTTCCTTAGCATGGAAGGCCAAATATGGTATCAAGAAAAAGCCTGTTACTGCCTCCTTTGACTGGCTGAAAAATACTGAATTACCAGTACGCAGGCTCAGTTGGGTGCCTCGAACTGCCACGAACATGCTACGAACCATCTTATAGAAATGTTTTCTCATGTGTAACATGTTTTGTTTGTCTGTTTGACAGATATGGCAGAACCCATTCAACAGCTGAGCACCAATAACCAAGGACGCAGTCACAGACAGCAGGTCCCATTTACCCTCCTTGGGCGCAAAGAGAAGGTATCACTGACTTTTGCTACTTCGTCAAGGGATATGGATATAATCGCCGTCTTCCTATACATTTTAATGTTCTGCATAGATGTCTGCTGTGAAATAGGTCACCCAATTTAAAAGACTGGAACATATCTGCACTGAGAAATAGACTTTTTATACCCTCCAAGTATTTGAAGGGTCCGTTTAAAAAGTCAAGTCTACTCTAGATAAGAACAAAGACCGTAAACTACTTTACACAGTGGAGCCATGTTTTTGTCAATAAATTTAAACATGATTAAGCTCACAGCAAGTTTTTGTAAATATAATTATATATTTAAGTTTGACATTATTATTATTATTATTATTATTATTATTATTATTATTATTATTATTATTATTATTACACCTGAATAACAATTAGCTTTTTCCTCGTTATTGTGCTACAACAAATGTAGGATTTGTATAAATAAATCCTACCAGTAAATCTGTCCTTTCTACAGATATCCAATAAAAAAACTAAAACATAAATGTCAATCTACAGTCATGTACATGTTTTCTGTGTGTGTGGGTTAGGTCTTTATTTCTGTCAAAGTGGTCGTGTCACCCAATGCAATAAGCTGTTTTAAAGTCCTTTGTGGACTGTATAAATAAAATAGGCTAATTGGTTTAACTTGAGTTAATTAGTTCATTAAAACTTGGCCGGAGACTCCAGTTAGACAAAGGGCGGTCACAGCACGCTATTCTTAGAGCAGTTTTCAGCACCTTGTAAATCACAGGTTGACTGCAAACTACAAACATTTTGCTAACATCCAGAGTCCAGTTTCCTGCCTGAACCCTAATTTTTACTGACATAAATCAGGCGAAAAACACAGAACCTGCTGTCATTTTAAGTTGATTTGAGATTTACAGATTGCACAACCCCAAGTGAGGAAAAATAAAATTGTTGTACCAAGAACTGGTGTAAGAACCATGTGGAATTATCTGGAAACTGAAAAATATTAAGTGAATATGACTGAGGGAGTTTTATATTAAATAAAAGGTATCATTTTATTTGGAAAACTTAGTGAAGACTCAATTAAAAAGATACAAAACCTGAGAGCATAATTTGCATTTGTAAAACCTGTAACCTTATTAAAAGAAAATAAATAAATATGGATAAAACAAATGATCTTAATTTAAAGTATTTATTATTCACAAGACATCGTACTTTTATGTACACCTAGAAGGCCAAACACTGTACTTGGTTTCTTGATATATCTGCAGACATTCATGTCCACAGTAGTCAAAACCGTTGCTCCATCTACCAACGTATTCTTGGGATGTTTATGTTTTTGTCTCTGCTTTTTCTTTGTCAGTGTGGGGAGATCCTGTATGAGAAACGCAACTATGAAAAGGGCCACTGGGCTTGTATAACAATGCGTGAGGAGACATATGAACAGAGCATTTGCTATGGCTTTATGAGGATAATGAGATACATCTGCCAGCACAACTCCTTAGGTGAGCCCAGAAGCAAGAGACCGTTTCACACATACGATTGGAGGCTGGCAAGCTATTCCTTATATCAGCCTGACAGTGATATTTTGCTTTTTTCTACATTTAGGTGAATATCTAGGCATGACGCTGCCTATTGTGACAGTGGTGCGCACAGATGAGAACCATTCTGTAATGTCCCCTGATGTCACTGTGGCATACTACCTTCCCACTGAGCACCAGGCCCAACCTCCCCAACCTCATGACAGTGACATTGTCATTGAGATCTGGCCTGCCACTGTTGTATATACGAGGTTAGTAGCTTAAAAAAATATTTTCTAAATGAGCTCCATCCTCTTGTTAATACTGAGTTCAGTGGGTGATAATTAAGGTTAGAATTTGTGCTTGGTTTTATACTTATGCATCACTTCTTCCCTCTTCCAGGGCCTTTAGCGGTCCCACCAATGAAGTGACCATCATAAACCAGATAAGCACCTTGGCCGAGCTGCTGGATTCTCCAGGGGTGTGTGTCAACGACTCATTCATCGTGGCTGGCTACACCAACCCTGCTCACAGCAACCGTCAGAATGAGATCTGGTTTTTAGAGCGGCGCTGAGGGAGAGCGGGATTACGTGGCATCCTACCTGTGACCCTTAAGCCTCATAAAGACTCCCTTAGCACTGCCCCAGCTTAGCTACAACCTCAGGTGTAACATTGTCATCAGTAACCACCACTACTACCTGAAATGACCACCAGCCTAGCCACACTCCAGAACCATCTGGTTTTAACTTCAAATGACAACAAGCTCAACCTTTACTCGAACTGCCATCAGTTTTCCTTTATGTTCATTTTAGTTAGATCGTTTGGAACACAAGAACTGAACTTGACCACTGCCATAGTGTTGTGAACACTACTCAGATGATAGGGTGAAGCGTAGCATTCATCTCCTGCATAAAAATAACCAACAACCTTTTCCTAAACACAGTGCCACTAAGTGGTGTCAGAAACATACAACAGCCTGCTCATCTGCAGAGGAGTCGGGCTCCATGGTGGATATGCAGCCTTATTGTGCTCCCTTCTTGTTTGTTGCGCAGCCACAATGTCTTGTTATGGATTAACGCTGTCATTCTCTTGCTTATTGAGGCAGTTCCAGCTCTGCCACAGTTGATCCACCGTTACTTTACCTCTGGATTACATACTTCACTACAGGTTATAGGTCTGTGATAACAGTCACACTGCATATTCTGTTTCAGCAAAAAGTGCAATATAGATTAGATAACCATAACAACATGGCGGGACCTGGGCCACTAACCTAACCCAATCTAGGTGTGTTCAGTTGATGAAAGTTTAGGATTCTGCAGCATCCATCTTGACCTGAACTAGTGGCTTTAACCATAAATAAGCTCGACACAAACTATGACGTTAATTTAGAAAACAAGCACGAACGTAATTCGTTCATGTGTGTTTGCGCTTGAATGTAAATCTACAGGACAAGGGGGTAACACACAGATCACTTCTACAAACCAAATGCTGAAACATTCACTGAGATATATATATATTTTTAAATTGCTGAATGACAATCATACAGTACTTATAGATTATATACATCCTTTTCTCTTAGGAAAATAATGCAACGTAATGCATTCCTCATGTTTCAGATCTTGTACACACATGAGTAGTTACCCAAGTAGCTCTTTTTCATGCTTTAAAAAAAACCCACTACTTGTCAGTATTAGTCATCATTCACTAACGTAGTGCAAATACTACTGCTGCTGAGTAGAGGTGATGCAACCTCATTAAGAGATATGCAACAGAGAATATAACTGTGATAAAAGTAGAAGGCAAAATTCTGATTGAGTTAAACTTATCTTCTATCAAAAGACGAAAACGAATTAATTGATGAACCCCAGCTAACCCTGCAGTTTGCTGTAACATGGGGAGATTTCTCTTCTGGAAATGTTCCAGTGAGTACCTGTTAAAGAATTGGCCAAATTATTACAGTGTGAGAACATTTACAGCTTATAGGAAAATACAAGCTAAAAATTGTCATTATGTGAAACAGAAAGCATTACAATTAAGAAGGTTGGTATTGGGTTAAGGAGGTTGCCCAGTCTTGATCTCAAGAAGAGTTGGTTGGTATCATCAGTGCATCCAAATCCAAAGACTTTATTCTGCATTAAATGATTGTAGCGTTGATATGATACTCTGTGACATCTGTAGGGTGTAAACTCTTGCAAAGCCATGATACATGTAGGTCGGTATTCCCTCGAAGAGCCTGGTTATATAGTAACCACAAGTGTCTGGATTTAATTTGTTTTTGCTTTGTTTTTTCTAGCGTTCTACAAAAGTGTTATGTAATGTGAAAATTCAAGTGCACCAACATGAGCTACTGTAGTATGCTTTGTTTAATAAAAATGTGCTTGTCTCCTGTCCTTTCAAATCTACTCTGGTGAAATTTGTTCAAGGTTGACATACACTGAGCTTGAGCTCTGCGCAACTCTTGGCATATTCATGCAGAATTTAGTTTTATTAAATAACGCCCAGTCTTATGGGTCAGATGAGCTGATGATGAAGCTCCAGATTTACTAAGTAAACTGTTTGGATACAAAGAAGCTGCAGACAAAATTACTCTACCCCTTGCCAAGTACAGTCTGAATAATCAGTCTGAGAAGGGGCAAAAGTCAGATCCCTTCATATGCTACTAATTAACCCCACCACACACGCGCACATTATGAATTACAAATGCAATGACAGAGGTTTGATTATTAAAAAAAAAAGAAGTAGTCAGCGGGTCAGCAGAGACAAAACATGTGGAATAGATTATGTTATCTGTTGGTGTGCCAAGAAAAAACTAAGGCTGCAAAGGAAATAAATGCCGGGACCCATTATACTATAATTTACCTCCAGGAGACTATTCTCTCTTTTGTGTGTTATCAAGTATATTAAACCAAAGGTGTGACACCTTGCTTAGGTCTGAAATGTAGGACATAATCTCTTCATTTCAAAACATGGTTTTAAGTTACTGTAGCAAAGTAATTACACGCTAAATAATAAGGACACAGGCAGTATACATTACTATATGATAGTAAGCTGCTATCATATAGCTGCTCATGGCACAATACAGCAATCTGTGTAATACCTAAAAGAAATAAAGCAAGCTGATTGAAATTACATGAAGGCTTAAACAGGCTTTAGTTTGCGGATGAGACCGAGTAATAATACTGTAATAGAAAGTTTTAGTCATAACCTCATTTGGGTTAATTCATTCTTGTTGGGCAAATTGTTCTTTAATATACCTAAAACTTAATCTACATCAGCTTCCATAACAACAACCATAAAAGGTGTAAGCTTGAAACCCAAATATCTTCTGAGCTCGTTGGCCTTTGCATGTGCTGGCTTTAAATCCGTGCTTAATCAAATCACAAGAGAAACGCTACTCTAGTCGATACATGGGCAAACACTGGCCTTTCTAATGTCTGAGCCAAAAACTGCAGGAAAAAACACAAAACACCTGTATGCATGACTGCTTCATTTTTCTGATTTGTTTAACAGTTACTAAATTGTGCCTGCATGACTGCAGTAATGAATACAAAATAACCCAAAGTTTTGGCAGTGGAAAATAGATTTCAGCAGGTTACAAACATCCTCCAGTCAGAGGGTAATATGAAGAGAAAGGAAAAAACCTAAAAGACAAACAAGAACTGTACCTGTACTCTGTTAACAATAAAGACAGAATCAGAAGGGCAGAGTCAACATAGAAAGAAAGTGCAACATAGTAAAGAAAAAAAGACAGCCGATCTAAAATTTCAAATGCAGGTGTCACATTCCTGCTGTCCAGCCAGCTGAGACAAATGAAGTGGAGCTGCACACTTACAGTGCAGAAGACACAAACAGTGAACTAACCCGTGATGAGGAGAGAGCAGGTAGGGTCTGTTAATAATCCCGAACCAATCAGTCTACCAGCACTAAAAGCTAGACCACTGAGTGTAACAGGATGTGGCTTTCAAGACAAATCAATCAATTTAATACGAACTGACCCAGAAAGAACCTCACAGCCAGGAGAAAGAGGTGAAGCTGAAAAAGGGGTTACAGTTGAGGAGGTTTTGGGGTGGCTGTAGCTCAGGTGGTAAAGCTGGTCACCTCCTCACCGGAAGGTCGGTGGTTCGATCCCAGGCTCCTCCAGTCTACATGCCAAGTATCCTTGGACAAGATACTTGCCACATACACATACAACATACAGGCAACCTACTGGTGATGGTCGCCTCTGTCAGTGCGCCTCAAGGCAGCTGTGGCTACAATGTAGCTTGCCATCGCCAGTGTGTGAATGACTGAATGTAGTGTAAAGCGCTTTGGGGTCCTTAATGACTAAGAAAAGCTTAGTTTCTTTCTTTCTTCTTTTTATTTTTTAATAACAGAAGGAAGCCAACAATTACCACAAGGTGGCAGTGAAGCACCAAAGAAAAAATCTTAGATGCTCTACAGAATAATGGAAGCAGGCACAGGCAGACAAAAAGCAAAGAAAGTTTGTGTATAAAATTAACTTTGAAAAAAATATAATAAAGTCATGGACTAGATTGTCTTTAACACTGTGCACACAGTAACGCACCATTTAGCAACAACTGCCAGGTGACTGTGGATCTTTCTTTGAGCTCAAGCTCCAAAACAGCTTGAGAAACACAGTAAAGAGCCTAAGGCATTAAACCTAGGGTCCAAACATCCTTGGTACGTATCAGAATAAACCCCATCTGTGGGACAACCCGCAGGACTCAAACAATCCACCACCAATGTCCTCATGCCAGACACCACCACACAACACTCCCTGCCTAAAATCCATCAATGCACTCCATGTTTTGACAGCAGAAAACAACCACACATTATATTTGGCAGATTTTTTTACATTTATGGCTGGTCAGTGTATATTGGTTGTGGAAACAATAAGCAGCGTATGTGTTTTGTGCAAAATAAAGGAAGTTAAATTTTTTACTCGG
>VURO01049944.1:59067-69615 GCA_015108175.1 Pelvicachromis taeniatus | reverse complement strand
TTTTTTCTCGGTGTAAAAAAAAAAAAAAAAAAAAAAAAGTATAAACACTGCCCTGATCAGAGTAGAGATGAATAACATGACAAATCACTTGCTGCCCCTACCTGCAGGTAGCGTGTCTGGTAAGCTGAAAGGACCTCACCCAGAGGAACCACAACTTTCGCCACATTGCGCTGGTGGGAGTGAGCCCGGATGTCAGGGCTGTCTTCTGAACGTAGCTCGATATGGGATATGAGCAAATTGGAGATCACAGATTGCACCGACTGCAGGGGTGAAGTGAGGCAGCAGAGATTGCAGATTAAAGTGTACTCACTTTTAGGTAACATTAGAGCAGAAAAAAGTGCATCACTCTCACCTTCGTATCTCCTCCTGGGGTGGCGCTAAGAGCCAGTATGCGAAACTGCAAAGTCTGGCTGCCGAGCAGTCTGATGACCTATTGAAGAAGACCAAGTATAAGACATCATCTCCACTAAATCTGGATAATCTACGTAACTTTTAACTGCAAAAAAATGAGCAAGAAAACCCAAAACTGAGCATTAAGATTTAGTTCTTTATTTGTCACACTTATACAACTTCATAATGTCAAGCTTTGATCATTTCTCCAAAGTGTGTGTGTACCTGGCAGTAAGCATGGTTGCCCAGCGCTTTGTGGGCTTCATCGATCACCACGCACTTGACCTGCTGGGCCGGGCAAGTGTCTCTGGACAGATCGTTAACCATGACTTGAGGCGTGAGGAAGAAGACACGCTTGGACCTCCAAACCTCTTGTCTCTGCTTTGCTGCTGTGCTACCTATGAAGTGGTAGATGAAGAATTTGAAAAGGGGGAAGATGGGTGTTGTGCATCAGATTTGAAATGATTTTTTACCTGTCAGCTCAGCCATGTGTGCTTGTGGGATCCCCATCACTTTATAACAGGCCTCAATCTGTTGGGCCACTAAAGGCTTGGTGGGAGCCATGAAAACAATCTTGCCTGATGGATACCAGCGATAGAAGTTGTACATAACCACAGAAGCTATAAAGGTTTTTCCCAGACCAGTGGGAAGACACACCAGGGTGTTCTGAAAGAGGGCAGCCTCTGATATTTTCAGCTGGTACTCCCTGATAGGATAGTTGGTCGGGTAGATCCATACCTTAGCTGAGGAGCTGTCAAAGCCTGGGAAGTCAGGGTATGTCTGCCCAGCTGAGGGGGTTAGAGAGAACGTGGGCTCTTCTTCTCTGGCAGGGTTGTCATGCTGGACAAATTTAGCATTATCAAGCTGTAGGCTTCTTTCAGCTTCATACACGGCGACCACCATCAGATCATCGTCTTCATCTTCATGCGCAGGCATAGGGTCCTCTGTCCTCACTGGGTTCGCTAATGTATATGCTGACCCCAGACCATTTTCAGACCAGAGGGGAAGGTGTGCTGTAGCTACCTGGGGACTGTTGCCTGAAGTTGTTCTGGGGCGCCCAGCAGCTTTTTTGGCATCTTTTATCGGGTAACCAACTTTGTTTTGGGAGACGGCGGCGCCCCAAGTCTGAAATAATGTCTTCTGGTTTGAACCGCCACTCATTTTCATTATTGGTGGCAAAAAACCTTAAGGGAAAAACGCCATGTGACGAGCAGCAACATTGCTAGAAGATTGTCTTGAACACAAACACACGGCCATTTCCGCCGACGTTTTCCAAAATAAATCACTTTACATTGAGAACATAGTTTTACACAACTATTTATGGTTTATACATTTGTATACTGGACAAAAAATGACATTTATGACGATATATGAAAAAATAATCTGAAAATATGTAAATATGTTGTTATATCTTACAAGGGCACCCTTTTATTTTTTAGATTTGGCACAGGAAGTAAATAAAAGGTTTGCGTTACGCTCCCGCTCTCTGTAGCGGCGTAGTGAGGTTACCATAGCAATGGAGAGAAGCAAATGGGAGAAAACAATCGTAAATTTACAGGTAATTAATCTGCTGTCAATGCACGTTTATACACAGAGTAATTTTACAGCAGTGTGCCTTTTTTGTGCTTCGTTGGGCTTCCTAACCACTCTTGTTTACCCAGGAAAACAGGTGCTAACGTCATAGTTAGCAGTCATATGATAGTGAGACCGCAATTAGCCCTTTTCTCGCTACAGGCATATGCACGCGGATACCTGGTGAGGAAAGAAGTCTGTAAAGCACGAGAGGACTACGAAGACATCGTGAAGGAGATTGACGGGCGCCTGACCCATTTAAAGTGGACAGACACGCTTATCTCTATTCCCCAGTTCATAGACGCGGTAAGTGGCAATTTTACGAATAAAAGTGGTGTTTAATAACTCACATACAAAATGTTCTCATGCATTTGCTTTTTGCTTTATCAGGGCAGCCTACGTCCAGCATCCAGCAGCCCTGCCACTAAGCCCCAAGATACAGAGACAGATGTCAATGCTAGTCCCCAGATCCCCGCACCCTCACCAGAGAACAGAGATCATCACTGTGCCCTGCTAGAGAAGACAGAAGCAGAGAGAGATGATTCACAGACCTGTTTACCCAGCAGCAGCTCTATTAGAGGGGAAGGAGAGGGCCAGAGACAGAGCGGTGTGGTGGAGAGCACAGAAGGGTCGTCATCGGTCTGGAGCAGTGTTGAGTTAGATATGAACTATGCTCAGTCTCATAAAGGTATATTAAAGCTCCACACAAAGTAGAGCCATGCTGTGTGCGTGTATAAGGTGTTTTCAAAAATATTGCCTCTTGTTCAGTCTTTAAGAAATTTACAGTCGCAATTTTTATCTTCTATCAAAATATGTAGTTACCAGCTGTGGTGACCCCTTCTGAATAAAAGAGATGCCTAAAGTAGCTTTTGCCTGTAAAAATAGAATCGTAGAATGCAATCAGTGTTCACCTGCATTAATTACACAGTTTGTCTTGCCTTGAATGTGTTAATCCAAAACTGAATTTGGTGAAACCTTTTGAATTCGCCATCCCTCCATCAGGTTCTCGGCAGTACTGCTTGACTCAGGAGGTGCCCCGTACCCCAGAGGCCCTGCGTCTCCATAGAAACACCCTGACCATGGAGCTTCTCTGGCTTCAGCAGGCCATTGACAGCAGGAAAAAGGTAAGGTGAAGAAAGAGAGAGATGTAGTGCTTCCCTCCATTTATTCAGCAGTGACAGTCTCCCGCTGTAATAAAATTGCTTCTGCTGTGGAATTTATTTACTGGTTTCCAAAATAAGTTGATCCTGCAGGTCTGAGAAGGAGCCTTCAGGTTCTAGAGAAAGAGTCTGCATCCAACAATCAGATAACAAATGTTAATTTTGCAATAAGTGTCGACAGTAACTTATTATGGACAGTCCAAACCCCCCAGGTACAAACATGCACGCTGGATGGTTCGGCCCATTTTCTCCCATGTATTAAGCGTGTAAATCAAGTGGAAGCATGTATAGCTGTCGGCACCCTTTACCCTCACACTGAGCGCTGATTTAAATCCTTTAATTTATCTTTAACACATTTCGTTGCTTCCATGAGGCGCCCTTCAGCACCAGAGTGTGTAAATTTGCCAAGATGTGGAGCAACACTTTTTATAGATGTGTTGTCATGCGCTGAGAATGCACTCATCCAAACATGCAGAAGAAAGTGTTACTTTTAGTGACTGTTATCTTTCTTCTTTCTTACAGTACTTGTCGCTGAAGGATAGACTGAGCGTGTCCTGACGGCAGTGTTAGCATGAACTGACCTTAAGAATGTGGGAGTGATGCCTACATGTACACAGGAACCTGCAGCACTGGGTAGCTTTTTAAACTGCGAGTATCGTGTTTGGCATACATTAATAAACCTGTATATTGTGTATTTTCATGTATATTAAAAAAAATGAATAAATTTTATTTTTCTACAATTTTTTTTTTCCTGTGTGGTGTTGTCTACGGCTCGTGCTTCACTTGGAGCATTAACTGTGCCAGTTTTAGATGGTTTACAATTGTGCATGGAGAAGTTTTGTTCATTAAAGGCCAGGTGAGCGTGCTTCGCAGGAGCTCATATTTCTTAGGAAATGATCCTTCAAATGTTCACAGCTTTTTCCTATTAAACACCTGTTATCCTCTGGTATTTACGCCCTTACAGAGAACCCACAGAAAGAAAAATATTTATTTGAAGCTGAACTTTTCCTTGTTACTCCCTTGAAAGGTCTTTTGTTGTGCTTGCATATTTAATATTTTACAAAAAAGAATCACCTGGCTGTTGTACTTGCTCTCACTTCTATGCTTTATGTATTTGGCCTTTTTTTTTTCTTTTTTTTTTTTTAACTTGCCAACTGGGTGTAGAGGTTATCTTATTGATTCAGCTTACAGTGCAGGAGACCCACCCGTTCTCCCCTCCTCTTGCCTATCTCTTTTGTTGTGGTTTCTGCCGATGGTTTGGTCCACAAAGCCAGTCATTGCTGGCCACGCTGCTATGGCAACCAGGAAATACTCACCGCCATCAGTGGAGTAGTGTCCGTGTGAGAGCGTTTGAATGTGAACGGGATAGACAGGAACGGGACGTGGTAAGGGGGAGTCCAGACAGACCGCCACAACAACAACAACAACAACAGGGACTGATCTTCATCTTTTGCTTTTCTGCAGTTTTCCCTCTTAATCCTTCACTGAGCGTGTGAGTGACTGAGTATTGTTTGGCACTTTGCAGTGGTAGCTGAATCATTTGTTTGTGTTAATGTGTCACTTTTGGAAATGTGTGAACCCAAAGAATGTGGTGTGTGTGTGTATGAAAAGGGTTAGTAAATGCAATTATTAGGTTCAGTGAATGAGAATACACGCATGGAGAGAATTATGTGGTGTGTGTGTGTAAATTCAAAAACACCTTTTAAATATATGCACTCAGAGATGGCTGCCAGCACTGCAGCTGCATCTCTGCTTCCTCCAGTGAAGAGGGTGGTGGTATATAGGAATGGAGACCCCTTCTACAATGGACGCAGGTTTGTGGTCAACCAGCGACAAGTGGTCACCATGGAGGCCTTTCTGAATGAAGTGACCCAGAGCATCGGTGCCCCTCTTGCCATCAGGACTCTGTACACCCCCAGGCAGGGCCACCGAGTCACAGACCTGCATGATCTACGGACAGGAGCCCAGTATGTTGCTGCTGGCTTTGAGAGATTCAAGAAACTTGAGTGAGTACAACAAAATGAAGTTATTTATTTACGAAATAGGTATAACGTGCCCACGAAATGCTCATTTGTAGCCACGAACCTTCAGCTCTACTTTAAAAGTGTCCTGCGGGGCCGCCGCACGTCCTACAGTTAGAAATGACTTTACGGCTATATATTAGCACAACAAAACAATATGTAGTAACAACATGAGGATACAACGTTTGAAACGTCAGCAGAAGCAGATACCATTTAGAACATAGTAACAAAGATAGGTCTGAATAAATAACTGTCAAAATGCGGGCTAACAATTGCTCTTGGTGATGTCCTTAAGGACATTGTGTTGGACATTTCTTTGTTGTGTCTCTTGTCTTTATGCACAGTTACCTGAACGTGAGAACAAAAAAACAACCTGCTACTCGTGAGGAAGCCCAGGTAGGCTTTCATTTCAATCCTTTTAAGGAATCTGTCACTGATTAATTCAAGCCTAACCAGGAGGAATGCACCACCAGGCTACAGTCATATCAAGTTGATCATTTGAACTCCTTCCATGTCAAAGAAAAAAAGAAAAAAAGATTGCAGGATTTTTTATTGTTTTGAGGCAACCTTATTTGCCTTTAAAAATGACAACCCATTCTTATGCAAGCATTAGCCGTGCATGTCCCCTTTTATCTCCCTATTGAAGTCACAGGCTGTTAGGTAGATTAGCGGATATAATGGGCTGATGACTGCACTGTCCATCAAACACTCAGTCACTCAGAACTTGCAGGGTACTCTCGTGTGACAGCTTTATTCATTTCAGCAGGATATTGCAACGTCACACAGTTCCATCAAGAAAATGATTCTTTCTCTTTGGCTGAACGCAACCTTTTCTGTAAAATGAAAGGCAAACGGTGCAAAGTGATGAGGATGCTAGGATAAGGCATAATGAAGCTCCCTTAGCATTCACACTACATTGATTTCAAAGCCACACACACTTAAGAGCCACTCATGGCAAGTACTTGTTTTATATTCTGAGCAGCTGGCAGGACTGACCTCTTAGTGTTTCAGATGCAGATTGATCTATTGGTCTTACTTTTATGAACAAAAAACATACATGAGTAGAGTATAAGCGTGCGTAGATGCTATTTTGCATAAGTGTTTTTTTTAGGTGGAGCCTTTGGTTTTAAAGTCTTACATGCCTGTATTATGGTTGCTGTGGAGATACACAAGAAGTGTGCCCGTATGTTGGGTGTTTGTATTTAAAGTTTTATTCTTCCACACAGTGTAATCAGGGCTGTGTACATGTTCAGGCAGGCCTAATACTCAAATTCTAAGCCCTCCTTCTGGACTCAGACACATTGTAAGTAATTAAACATCTGCCACTTTAAAGAAGGAAAGAAAAAACAATAACGGGGAGATTATCAGAGCCCACTGATTTAGCTCAGCTAGAGGCAGACATGGATATTGGCTCCAGATTTCATTACTATGAGACGACATGGGTGAGGGCCCTCAGATAAGACACGGCGTGTCTAAATGTATCATCTGAGGAGTCTTGGAGTGACGTCAGTTTCCATGGCTGCAGCACTTGAGCTGACATGAGCTGAATGGTTAGCCAGTGATTACACCTTTGGGATAATGATTTTCTTGGCGATACTCGTGCAGTGCAATTTCTGTGCAGGACGGGAATGATCTAAATCTGTTGAGGGAATTTTGAAACTTGATGAAAAATTGACAGCATTTGATGTTCTGCAGTGGCAAGCATGTGATTTTCTGTTGGTCCCCTCTAGGTCAAAGCAATCCAGAGGCCGAATGTGTCAGCTAAATGGAGGAAGTATATACCTGTGCCTTGCATTATACAGTGAGTTGGACAAACTGCTTATCGGAGGCATAGTATCAAAAATGTATTTATTTATTTTTTAAATTCAGTTTGCTGGCAGTACCATTGCTTTCATTTTGGATTAAACTATCTCAGCAGCTACTGGATGAGAGTAAATTTTGTCCTTTCGTCTGCTACTACTGGCTTCCCCTGACGTTTCCTTTAGCAACACTTTTGGGGAGTCTGCAACTGTAGGAAGATTTAAATTATCGTTGCTGTGGTTAATTAAACTATCGTTCATTGTTCCTTAATTGCTAATTAATTGTTCCTAGTCTGTCATTTAAGGAAACCACTGGGGAAGCATCTTTTCACAACCAGCTTAGACCAGTAGAAACAACTACACTCTTTCATCACATATCTGCTACAAGTATTAAGATGTTTCTGGTTTTGTTCAGCGTTTTTCGAAACGGAGACCTCCTGTGTCCACCGTTCCGTTTCATCATCCCTCGGAGCATGCAGCAGGACCTGGAACAGATCTTGAGTTTAATCACAGAGAAGGTCAGCCTAAGGACCGGTGCGGTGCGCAGGTCAGTGACACCATCACACAGAAGGTCAAAAACACTCCCAACAGCTGTGAAATACAAACAGAAAGATCTAGTAAAGTAAATATCGAACGCCTGTATGGCTTTTAGGTTGTGTTCTCTAGAAGGAGTGGCCGTGTCCTCGGCTGGGGAGCTGCAGACTGGCTGCTGCTACGTTGCCGTGGGAACAGAGAGGTTCAAGAAACTCCCATATGTGGAGCTATTGGTCTCGAAAACTACAGAGAGGTATGATCATGAAAGTTCCTCTGTAATCTGCGCTAACACATAAATAATAATCAAACGACTGGAAACACGAACAAAACA
The DNA here is from genome assembly GCA_015108175.1 of Pelvicachromis taeniatus. Taxonomy (NCBI): domain Eukaryota; kingdom Metazoa; phylum Chordata; class Actinopteri; order Cichliformes; family Cichlidae; genus Pelvicachromis; species Pelvicachromis taeniatus. The sequence goes on along the minus strand of VURO01049944.1, from coordinate 61,808 downwards.
ATATCCCACACATTCCCCTCTCTCATTTTTTAATAACTATGTTTCCTCATTTTGTAGATATTACCCTGGAAAGAGAAGGATGTTAAGGAGAGCTGAGGTAATCATCCTCGTCTCTCTCTCTCTGCATTGAGTTACTGGCTTTATTTTCATGTCTTAAAATACAGTTTTGTAGTTATTTTTCAGCCTACATGTCAGGTCTGATTGGCAGCTGTCAGAAGAAAACACTAACAGGCTTTGAACATCTTTTCTGTTTTTTTTCCCCATTAGAACAGGAAAGCAGGAAGCGGGCCTGAAGACCAGTGCAGTGACTCAGCTCTCCTCGACTCCCCAGAGGTAAAACAAACAAGTCTCCAATGGCTTGTATTCACACTACATGGTGCTATATTGGGAGTATTTGTATAATTTGGTATGTGTTATGTGACCTATGAATTTCAGTCAGACAGTCGGAGGGTGAAGTCGACAGGAGATGAAGCCGCAGCCCCACAAGCTTCCCAGCAAAGGAGCAGGAGAGAGGAAGCAGATGAGACCTCTGTGTTTTTTGCCAGGCCAGTCAAGATCCAGAAGAACCGAATGCAAACGAGACCACCGCTCAGCAATGGTTCTGGTGAGGATTTCGTGAAATGCAGTCAGTCTTAAAGAGTATCTCCACTTTTTGGTGGTAAATAACTTTTGATTTATACCCATGGCAGGCCAGCCCAGTGTATTTAAAAGGGCAGCACAGAAAAGGAGAGAAGAGGTACAAGGGGCAGAGGAGGTGCAGGAAGATGAAAATACAGCTACAGAGCTTCCTGTTGATCAGGTTAGCTTCAGGCACCTCTGCGTAATTCAGACTCATAACTGAATAGGAGATAATTAAATGGTAAAATATGACTGAGGTGGGCGTGTTTGTCTGCCCTTAATATCAAAGAAGTTAGATTCAATCTAAATTTTAATCATATCTCCTTTCCAAAGAGAGTTGCAGAAATAGTGGAGGAGGAGGAATTAAGCAACTCAGATGATCCTCTGCAGAACAAACCGATGGTAGGTATTATTTATGCCACATCTAACATGTTTTGTTAGTAAGGAATAGACACTCAACACTCACTCCTGTGCAAGCAAAACCAAAAATACCACTGAATAATAGTTGTCCTGCATGCATGTTGAGTAATTATTAACTCACTGTCACAGGCACAGTACATGCACGCCACACATGTTGAACAAAAGCATTAAAAAAACTATTTATTTCTCTCAAGAGACAGGCACAAATTATCAAGAGTGAGCAGCACGACGACGACGAGCACCCACACAAGTACAGTGGAAAACAGGTTAGTTTGTGTGGGTGGGTTGTTTACGTTTTATCGCACGTTAAATGCACACACACATACACATAAGCAGCTAATTAATTAATTGAACAAATACAAAACTTTAGCACGTGGAGGCAAAATCTTTGTGACTTTCATTTCAAAAGGAGCTGAAGCAGATGTCTTCGAAGTCGAGGCCTTCATCGTCTAACACTCACAGAGAGCACAGAAAGGAAAAGGCAAGTTTACCAACCTCACACCCAACAACACCACCACCACATTTAACCCTCAGCAGTATAACCAAGGCAGTAAACTCGTCTTGCTGATCGCTTTTGCCTTTACACTGATTTAGTATTGTTGCTGTGACAGGAGATCCCGCAGGATGCGTCGTCAGTTACAACAGAACAAGAAAACCATCATCAGGAGGAGGTCGCGGCGTCCTAATAGTTTCATATTTCATGGACATTTGATTAAATTAGTAGTGCTTTAACTGTGGTAATGAGCCAAATAACAACATTAATGTATGTTGTTTTATTGTAGGAAATGTAAGCATGAGAAGTGCAAGCAGAACAAATGCTACAAGAGGTGGATACACCATCAGACGCTCTGTAAGCTTCAGCTAAAACTGAAGTTTACTGTATCGAACACCTGTTTATGAGATTCTAGCCGTTCTGTTTTACAGGTATGATTCTTATGCTGATACTGTGTAGAAGCATATTTTAGGGAAATCTTAGACCTATGCTGATATGAATAAATGAGTGGTGGGGAACAGTAGTGTTGCCAAGAATTTATTGATTAAATATCAGCAACAACACAGGAACAGAGCCCAATATTAACAGTCATTTGTACAGTGTCTTGTGTCAATTAAAAGTGACAATAAACAGATATATTACTATACGTGTGATCAATTGCTGAATTCTTTACACAGTTAAAGTCTTTTTCTTTCAAAAGAAGTTTGGAAAATAAAAGCGATATATTCCTTCATAATATATCACAAGAAAAAAGTCAAAGGAAAGGCAAAAGATGGAAAAAAAAATAAAAAATCTGGTTTTATCCTCAAGTTATACAACAAAATTGTGTCCCCCCCCCCCCGTGCCCTGCTCTTACTCTACGGCAGGCTGAAGGCAGCCACCACAAAATGTCCTTGTTAAACAAGAAAGTGACATCGACCCCTGGCTTATTTATATGTGGTCTCTATAGCATGTATGCAGATGCCAGTCACATGGCAGGGGCAGCTTTAAAAGTAAAAGTTAACAACCACCGCTTTCTATGTGAGTGTCATAAATCGAGTCAAGCTCTGGGGTGAACTCTCCATGAACCCGCTTCCCCGTCAACGTGGTGTGAGAGTTTTCTGGACAGGCCTTTTGAAGCTTGAGTTAGTTTGGACACAATTCTCCCATCAGCATCGCCGCTCCCAGGAGCTGCTCTCTGAATCTAAATCGTCCTCTTCAGTCCTGCTCC